>VXAZ01001296.1:51723-109996 GCA_013399875.1 Gymnorhina tibicen
GGGGGGAGAATGACACAGGTAAAAGTCAGAGAGATAATTATCCTAAGAAAAGAAAAAGCAACTTGAAGGCAAAGAGGTTAACAGGCTGAGAGCAGGTGGTAAGCAGGGCACCAAATTTGGGCTTTGCTGAGGGAGCGAAAGCATGAGAAGGTGGTTTGTTTTTTGCTCAGTCTAGTGGAGCTCTGTACAAACAAGCTTCTGCAGGTATGCTCAGCTCTGACAGTACAGCTATTCATTCTGAATGAAAAAATGGCAAAATAAAGGATTGGCAAGATGTACACTGACCTCTTCTCCTTCCCATTCTTCTTGCTCCTAAAACTTCCCAAACAATCTTAACACAAAAAACCTTCTCACCATTCTACCAGCTAATAGTTTGAGCCAAGTTCTTATAACAGGACTATAACTTCATTACTTCTTTGTTTAACAGCTGCAGTAATAGTAAAATCCCTCAGCAGTTTGACAGAGTGAGTGTCTAGTCTTTAATTGTTAACATTTTCTCTTCCTGAAAGCCTTTTAGAGTTCAGCTCTTTACTGGCACTCTCCCTTGTCAGCCTTGCACTTAAAGCAGTCATGCAAAGCAAGTGACATATTTAAATTTTAGGTCCCTGTGCTCTAAAACTGCTGTGCATAATGAGTGTTAATATGCTCCATGAAAATGCATGCAACACCCAATTTAAAAAAAGTGTTTAAATGATGACCACAGGAGAAGATAGGGGTGTTAGAATTGAGGCTTTGGCACCTCAAGTGCCTCCCTTCGGCACAGAGGCAGAAATCACAAAATCACAAATAGGAGGAATGGAACCAAACATGCCAGGACTAGATGACTGATATGAAGAAGATTATACCTGTGTATTTATTCCTTAATTGATATTTTGTATGTATGCTGTCAGAACTAACATAAGGAATATTACCATAATAAAGCATAAGAAATAAAGCAAGACAAAAGAAATAAGGCAAAAGAATTGAAAAGTGGACAAAACAGAAATCAAGAATGCCAAAACGACCAACAGCAAAAATAGACTTTTAAAATTGCAGCAAGTTTATATGAAAAAGGTTTCAAGAAAGACTTCAGTGGCTGGAAAAAATTGGCAGAAACCATGTCATGAAAATTACCTAGAAAACAGGGGATGCTTACTTTATTTAGAATGAATGTGCCAAAAGTAAGTACAGCATCCTTTCTCTGCCAGGACAAAACTTCCACCAGGTGCTCTACCTTGGCTTGCTCACTTCCCAGAGTAAAGGGCCCTCTCCTGACAAGAAGGTACACCAGGTCACACATCTGAGTGTGAAGAGCATTTTCAAAAAGTGGAAAAATGATAGTAACCTACATCTTCACCATTCCCAATGAGTGGTTGTATGCTGTATTTTTAAATTTCATTATTATTGTCATAGTTCCTTTCTTAGGTGTAGAATTATTCGAAGTACATGAGAATGTTGGAAATGCTCATTGGTATTCAGTTCTTCAGAAAAGCTCTTTTCTGTGAAAACTTGAAATGCATTATTGTTGGTACCTTAACTCATCTGTCATACGGTGAATGTAGATGCTAATGAAGTGGATAATGTTAATATCAGGGGATAGATTAGTGAATAGATTTTAAAATAAAATTTATATGGCTAGAATTCCTCTACACAGAACTAGTTGCTGCCATTTTGTAAAATATCATTCATTGCAGAGGAGAGATCAATTTTAAAGCACTAGTAAGTATTTAATTACATTTCCAAAATTTAGTTGTCTTCCCATTACTTATTTGCTTGCTCTACTTGCTCTTTGTTGTCTTCACTGGACTTTGATTCCTGCTTAGAGCGTTCCTTTCAATGTGAGTGCAGGTACAAATTGCACTACTGTACCATGTAAATATAAATATACTTGCTTATATCGTCTCCCCAAAAAGGACCCCACTGAACTGAATTAATTTCCCATAAGCCAAACGTTTTTAAAGTATAATTTCTTTAACATTTTTTCTTCTGTGTTTCAGACTCAAGTAAATCAGTTTACATCTTATCTGTGACAGTGCCTCAAAGTGCACTCCAGCCAGAAGTTACAAGGGGAGATGTTTAACTGGTTGGAGTCCACACTCCTAGGAATATATTCCTCTCTTAAGGAGTTTGCCCCTGAGCAGATAAATTTGCGACAGATACAATAATTGCAAAACCAGAAAAATATTCATCTGCAGATATTTTTTCTAGAATAGTATTTTCTGACTGGAATGCAAATGGATTGACCACTAGTGAAAGCTAAACTAGTCTACAGGTATCTTAATACACAGCACTCAGAAGTCTGTTATATCCAGGCAGGTCAGACACCCTGTCAAGTTCTTGGGAACAGTGATAGGGAGGTCTGTGTCTGTGTCCATAAATCCGAGGAATTCTCAGACAAAAACCTCTGAACAGAGGTTGGCATGTCTGCTGCCAGTGAAATACAAGCAGAGAGGCAGGGATGGATTAGTACATTTTTGGATGGTTCATTTTAATGATGTATACTTAGGGCAGCCTGTGATGTTTCATTTGTATTTGTTAAATTCTCAGTTCCAGAAAGTATTTACTTCTGTTCTACGATTGTGCTGGGGAGTGTCTTGTGTGTATAAAATAACACTAATGTAGATTCTTCTCTGTTTAGACATGCATTCTGGAAATTAAGGTTAAGCTGTTTTGTCTAGGTGAATATTTGTAAATGTTTAGCATTTTTAATTTAAAGACTTTTCTCTGCTTGAACATGTGGTATGCAAATTGAGGCCTGGGTGGCTGACTGCCTTGGGGAAAAGGGTTCCTTATTCTGTGTTGTTAAAAACCAAGAACTTTGATTTCAGAGCTTCATGACTTGCTGCTTTTGTCAGGGGAGGGTGATGAAAAACTGCAGTGTTGTCTAGTCTGTTCTGAGCTTCAAGTAAGGGGGAAGAATAGGCCAAAAATAAAAGTGAGAAAATGCTGTTTGGACACACCTATTTCTGCTCTGTATCCGCTCACTCTCATGCATGATTGTGTGCTGCCTTTGTGGCATAATTTTAATCTCTCCTTGGTAACCTTTTCCTAGGGCAAATACTGCAATTTGGTCTCTGAGGATGCTGCACTGGGGGGAAGGACTCTCTGAAGGGCGAAGGCATCTCAAAAGGCAAAGGTTATATTCAGCCAAAGTTCTAAACCTTTTTTTTGGGCAAAGGCTCATTAATTCTTCTGCATCTTCCATAGCTTTTTTGGAGTTGTAAGAGGTAGGGTGTGTGGATTGGATTACTTTCAGGAGAAAAGCTTCATGATGTCTGCTTGAACTAAAAGAGACAATGCATTACACTCTATTCTAGTAACAAGAGGCTTCACTACCCTATAGCACTTTTGCTTCAAGAGAGGGACTAGCATCCTACTGGGGCAGAGATTTTGTCTTTAAATTCAGTATGTCACTAATAGTTCTGATTTGGCCTCCACTCCTCTGTACAACACGAGGGAAAATTAAAAAACACCCAACAAGAAAAACCTCACTGGAGCAAAAAAGCAGTGAGCTGTGTGAAAGATAAGAATTTCTGGTGTCTAAATATAGAGTAATATGAATATGGTAAAACACAGTACTGTATGTACTGCTTTTAAAAGAATAACTTGTATTTGATAAAGAAAACTACAATTAAATCAGCCTTCTCCTGAATGTTCTGGCTGTCGTTTTCTTTAGCCAGTATAAACCTGCCTTTCTGGTTTATGAAGCCGCAGTGCTAACATGTAAAGCAAGATGTTATGACTCATTGAAACAATTCTTTGTTCTCTCTTTAAAGCATTGCTGATGATATTTTCAAATGTACTTGGGTTTACCCCTAAGAATGCAAACCTTTCGCAAGTCTGAGCTTAATGCAAGGCAGATTATGTAATTTTTGCAATTCCATATAATGTGAATGTAATCCTGTTAATGTCTTTGATAGTTTTGATTTCCAGCGTTGCTGAATTTTCCTGTAATTACCAGGGGAAATAAGATGGCTTCTCTTAGTTTGCAAAACTTTGTACAAATGCGGTAAAAAAGTGTTTCAGGACTGAGAGGTAGTTACCAAGGGATTCATCAGCAAAACCGCTTTCTTGACTCGTCTCGAAGACGCAAATTACTTTGATGAAACCCTGAAATCATGTGGCTAAAAATGAGAACTTCAGTTAAAAGTGAGGCTGCGGTGGTTTCTCCAAGGGTCAGTGTTTTACCTGGACAGTGCTCCCCAGTGCTGGGAAAATATGAGGTAAAGGAAGGTGAGGTTAGAAGGGTGTGAGGATAGGTCCTGGCTCACATCGTGGCTGTTCCCTTGCAAAGCACTTCTTTGTGTTCATGCAGGCTTTGCTGAAAGATGTGAAAGGGATTGGCAAGGAGGGCTGTGGAGACTACAACACGCAGTCTGTTTTGTCTCAGGGTAACCAAAGCACTGAGCGTCTTGCTGCTGTAGAGGTGGAGACCCCGCAGCCACTGTAAGCTGGATGGTTTCGCTCAGCCTTTCCTCACAGCCAGACCACCTGTTTCTGCAGGACCTGCAATTATTGAAGTGTTAACTGAGCTGTGTCAAAAGAGAATAAATTAACAGGCATTTATGTTTTCTCTCCGCCTAGCAGTACAAGTAAAAAGCAGTTAAAAAGCCTTTTATCTCTGAAAGGAAAGAAAGGAGGCTTTAATTTCAACCAAACCAGGTCTGAAATGTATGTGTTTCTTGGGGATAACACACCAGCTTTAGAGTCCATGGAAGGAAAGCTGTCCCAAAAACTTTTTGTACAGTCCTCAGCTGAATGAAGCAGAAGACTTCCAGCCAATAAAGGTAGTTGTATTCTAAACTGGTGCAGAGTCATGTAAGTTGAACTTCTGTAAGGCTTAAGCTTCTTTGATTACTCCCAGGATTGTGTACTATTATTGTAAGATGCCTGAATGGGAAATTGATGGCTTCATCTTGGTGGCTCAATCAGTATTTCTTAGTGCTCTTAATAAAACCAGCTGACGCTGTGAGTAACGGTACTGGTCAGACAAGGAGTGGAAAGCTCATGGAAAGCCAACAGATTTGAACTTAACACAATCACAGAAGATGAGCAGGGCTTGGATGGGCACCACTCGATGTGTCCTGTGAGCCGTGGTGCAGGCAACCCTTTTTATACCTCCTGCAAGCATTTACTGACCTCACTGTGGTGAACTGTGTCAAAAGCCATTGACTCTGAGTGGCTGATGATGGAGATCCTTCAGTCTAAAACATTCTCTGAATGTTTAGTGCCCAGCTGGAAGTGTTGCAATCATTTATCTGCTTGGGTCCTTTGGAGTCAGGGCTGCTTGTTTATTTTGAACTTTTCTTGTGTCTGTTTCTAAAGATGCTTGTCCAGGCCCAGGTTCCCAAAATAATGTTGTAATGTTAAATGATAATGGAAACAGCCACAGTGGTGAAGGTATTTGCCTCATATGACATAGAAACATAGAACATGCCAGCTGGAAGGGGCCCATCAGGATCATCAAGTCCAATATATGAATGATGAGATAACAATGTCCATTTTTAGTGGGATGTCTCCTCTGCTTCTTTTGAATAACAACTAATCTAAAAATAAAACGAGCAAGGACAATTACTACTTCAGTCTTAAGTCCCTACTGTCTAGTAACCAAACCTGTATTTAAGTATATTTTAAGGTGTGTTTTGTTTTGTTCTGTCTTTTTGCTGCAGTGCTCCTGTTAGTCGCTCTATAGCTTGTCTTGCCTTGTTCTCACAACCCGAGTTCAGTTTCTTGTTGATGAAACTGGTGATAAAATCACTGTATTGATCTGCTTTATCCAGCTTGGTAAATTGAGATTTAGTGAATTTCTGCTTACCTTAATCATGTTTCCCCCCAGATTGCCCTCTGTTTTGTGACCATTAAGGCTTACTGTGCACACTAAGGGATCTGTAATTGCAGTCGCTTGATGTAAACAACCAGTATGATGCATTTGGACAAAGAGAATCTTTCAAGTACATCTCCTGCTTTAAGCAAATGTATAGTAAATCTGGTGAATAGCATGGATATGCAATTTCCAGCCTACCAGAGATATTTACCTTGTCAAGTCTTGCTTAATGTGTGTGAGTGGCCACCTGAAATTCTTGTATTGTCCCTGCTCATGGGATTAGATACGAATCCTGAGCGAATGCACCTGCTGAAAAAAAAATAGATCTTCACCATTGTGATGTAATTGATACTTCACTAGCAAAGCTAAATAAAGGATTTTAAAATCAGTATTATTTGCCATTTTAATTTTGAAATTATTTGTTCGTAGGTTAGAAAGTGAAATAGCACAAACACTATCCCACAGCTTCTATTTTCTGTTTCTTTTCTCTGTGGTGATTTTACTACAATCTTGTAGTTTATAAAATATGAAGCAGCTAAGCAAAACCTAGTTGTGAGTTATGTCCATATTTTCTTGTGGAATTTAGGACTGTTAATAGTCAAAGGCTCTAATTGATAGTGAGAGGGGATCATTTTGTGTAATTATTCTCCATCTTCCTTGTCTGTTTGTTGTTGGCTGCCAGGCGAACCGACAAATACGAGGCATTCAGGTGGAAGTGAGCTTTTTATAGAGCATTCTCAACAGTACAATGTTGTTTGCAATATTGTCCCCAGCATTGTTTGCAAATACTGTCGTAGACACTTAATGAAGTGCTATTCAAGAAAACAGCGGGATTGTTTAGATTCAGGGTGTTTGACTGCTCCCCCTGCTACTATCAAAAATATTTTACAAGAAAACAAATAAAACCTAACCTTCTTTACAAAGATTAGTAACAGAGAAGTTAATAATGTATCATTTAGGTCTTAAGGACAGTTTTGCCTCCTGATCTCCATTGTCAGCATTTGAGTGACAGGTCTGGAAGGGCAAGTGTGATTTGAAAAAATGCTATGTTCACTGGAACTTTTTGTTCCAGTTTTGTGGGTTTTTGTTTGTTTGTTTGTTTTTCTTTTGGTATTGTGTAACTACCACCTTGCCAGCTTCCTAATAGTATTTTACAGATTTGTTGTTTAAACCTGTAAAATATTTTCATCTGTACTGCTGAAATTTTTGTTAAAGGCACTGGGAGCTGCCTCTTTTTTTTTTTTTTTAAGACAAAGCTAATTGAATGCATGAATGCCACTGCATATAGCTGACAAAGGCAGAGCATCTTTGTGAATAGGCTCTGTAAATTCTTTCCCACAGAAGTCAACGAAAGGGTCGGTTGTCCTGGGCTACGTATTTCGTCACTTAAACCTGGTGGAAATAGATTACTTTGGACTGCGCTACTGTGACCGAAGTCATCAAACAGTGAGTAAAAGACACAGCAGATTGGATTTGCCATCTGTAAAATTTACCCTGTTGGCCTGTTTGCCTGTAAGGCATTAGATTGTCATGCTTCCCCTGACTTTGACTGTTTCCTGGCTCAGGTTTCCAGTACTAATATCTTTTGTTTGTTTGCAATAAAGTCTTGGAATAGCCATTAACACATTAGATAGGAACAGAATCAAATGCTAAATGTTGTTGAAAACTAAATGAAGAAAGTAGAAATATTAAAAAATTATTATATGAAAGTAGGATTGATATTTTTTCTTCTCTAATACTGTGCCCTGCAGCCAGTGCCTGGTGCTCTGTGCTGTTCAGCCTCTCTTGGCCCTGCAGTGCCTGGGAAGCAGCGTCCCTGAGTGCATCACAGCCTGCTTCACTTGCAACACTGGCTGAGCACCTGGTTCAGGGTGTGTTGGGCAATGCCATTTTCACTCTGCCTGAACCATCTCTGTATCCCTGAGCCCTTGCTCTCTAGAGCCTCCTTGACAGGGACACTCCCACGTCTGAGGCTTTTTCTACTGGGAGATTACCATCCTAGACAGACAAGAAGATGGAAGCCAGGCTGAGATGTTTCAGCCAAAGCAGGCAGTGTCTTGGAGCAGTGCTGTGTGGCCTGCCAAAGGCTTGTGCAGGATTGCTGCAGGCACAGGTGAGGAGCAGGGAGTGCTCAGCAAGAGGAACCAGTGCTGTATTCACAGGGTGGTCTTCATATTACCTTAAAATTATGAAGGGAATAATGCCTGGCCTATGGTTAAATTAAGTCAAGCTGTTACAGTTTTGAAGCCAGTGTTGTGTGATGATAGCACTGCACAAGACCCTGTTTCATCTAAATATTGTAATAACTTATTGAATTGGCTAAATATTTGTCAACTTCTTCTGTTAACCAGAAGTTGATCATGTAAAGACTGAATTCAGAACAGTATTAAGCAGAAGATTACTGATTTCTACCGAGAACGGACTGCCCCACTCAGTGTATCCTAATTTCTGTGCTGTAGTCCACAGACATTTGTGAATTCAGTTCCTTGATAAGCTTCTAACCAAGTTTCATTCCATGAAGATGAAAGCCAGATTCATCTATGAACTAAAGGTAAACTGTTAAAAACTGTGGTTTTGATTTCCTGAGGAATTTGAGGTGTGAATGAAGACCGGGTAGGTATTTTTTGCTCTCAAAAGTGTTTTCCTTTTTTCTGTGGTTGCAAATAAAATAGAAATGGCTGTTCCTGGGAATATTTCCAGAAGCATACACAGGGTGTATTTAGTGGTGTATATGACAATATGAATATAAAAGAGGATTATATCTCTATTGTGAAAGGGACACATAAAAGCACATTTTATGGCACATCCTTTTGTTCTCCTTTTTCTCTCACGTGGTGCTCCAGTGGTGTAAATTTAATGTTAGCTTTAGGCTTTATCCTCTGGCTAGCCCAAGGTCAGGAAGCCACCGTGATTCTTGATTTCCCCATGGATTAGGAGGGTGTTTATCCCACTTCTGTCATTCTCCTGCTCTTGCACCAGCACTGGCCTTGCCATGTGGATGCGGGACCTCAGCTGTGTGCCAGCCTATGGAGTGCACCTGCCCTGCCATGTCGAGGCCACAGTGACTGGCCAAGTTTGTGGCTGCTGCCTTTGCACCTGGGCCATTTTGTAACAAACTATTGTGAAAAAGCCTGTTCCTGTTGTTTGTCTGTGTCAGGATAACGAAAAGTTGATGCTCTTTCATCTAAAAAGTTCATAAATGAGCCAAACAGTGCTACTGTGTGTAGTTTTATGTGTTTTATGATGTGTGGTTTTATGCTGCTAGCTTGCTATTTTTAGTGAAATCTTGTAAGCTCTTAAGAATGGGCAATATAATGAAAAGTGTTCACGCAACAAACAACACCTTGTGCTTTAGCTGTAAACATATATTTAGTTGCTTGCTGACTAGGGCTAAAAGTCTCAGGGCTGTTGTGGGAATTAGTCCTGTAATGGCTGGCAAGAAGCCTAGATTTGAATTTTGGATTGGATATTTTTTGGATTGACCACGGTAGATTTCCTAAGGGAAGAGGAAAAAGGTTACCTTGCTAATTAGTTTTAAAACCATGGTCCTGAGTTAGTCTCGGAGGAGGAAAGTATTTGGGGGTTGGGCTACCTATTAATACATTGCTTGTGGTGGGGAAAGTTTTATTTGTACTGTCAGTTTTTTTTGTCACACTATATATTTAACTGAATGATGAATAAAGCAGCACAGACAAAACGTACGTATTTTAAAGAACACAAACCAGTCACAAAAGAAACATTTTTCTTATTACAGGTTTGGAAAAGGCTTGTTTAGTTATTTTCCCCACTACTTTTGCATGCCTCAGCATTTCCGGGTGGTCTGTTAAGTGCTATGTTGGTGAGCTACCTCTTCTGTGGGTGGTATCATAATTATTTTAGTACTACCAGTCAGGCTCTAATGAGTGAACAAGGTTTCACTGTACTATGTAGTGCATATGAATGTGTAGCATTAAAATGGTCTCTTCCTGAACAGCCAACAAACTAATTAGCCTGTGAGAAGAGCTGGATGCAGAAAACAGATTGACAGAACTGGGTGGCACTGGCAGGGGCACGAACAGCAGGATGGAGCATAAATTGGATGACCCTGTCTCCAGCATAGTAATTTGGTCATATTACACAAATTTCGCTTTACTGATGTTCCAGGTATCCCCAAACTCTACCCAGTAAAAGGACAGTATTCAACTGCAAAAATCAAGCTCTGGAAGATTACAAGTTGCTGCCAGAATATCATTACCTATATCTATTTAGTGCTCTGAACAAGACAGGTTTCCAAAGGAACAACAAAATGTATTTTCTAATAATTAGTTAAAATACAACATTTAATAATGAATTTAATGGGTTCAACTAATGCTGTGGATTTTCAGTAGTGTTTCCTAATCTCTTAGTGCCTTTGTTGACAAACTACATGGTGCTTCTTTTCATGTAGTATTTGAGAACCTTTTTTTGTGGTGCAGATTCTTTAAAAGAAATATTTTCTTGGAGTGCCACTGAATCTCTTACTGTACTTCATCATCTAACCTTCACCTGAGCCTTTTGCATTGCTGAAGAGTGCTGGCACCCAAATTGATGTAAGTTGACACCAGATACTGTCCTCATGACTCTCAATGTGAATAGTCAGCTGGGTCTTGCTGGAGAGGGAGTTTGTGTTTTCTGCCTCATGTGCCGGGACTTTGTGCCCTATCTGGTATTTTCTGGTGAGACACGATCACCAGAACATGAGTAGCAGAAGCTGAGGAAACGCTGTCCAGCCTCACAGAACCACAGAACTGTTAGGGTTGGAAGGGACCTCTGGAGATCATCCAGTCCAACTCCTCAACAAGGCAGAGTCACCTGGAGCAGGTGACACAGGAAAACACCCAGGTGGATTTGGACTGTTGCTGGACAGGGGGACTCCACACTCTCCCTGGGCATCTGTTCCAGAGCTCTGCCACCGTCAATGTAAAGAAGTTCTTCCTCATACTGAGGTAGAATTTCTTGTGTTTTAGTTTTGGCCGTTGCTCCTTGTCCTATCGCTGGGCACCACTAAAAAGAGTCTGGCACCATCCTCTTGGCACCTGCCTTGGAGACATTTATGGGTATTGATGAGATCCCCTCTCAATCTTCTCCAGACTAAACAGGCCCAGCTCTCACTTCTCCTCCTAAAAGAGATGCTCCAGACCCCTCATCATCTCTGTGACCTTTCGCTGGACCCTCTCCAGTAGCTCCTTGTCTCTCTTGCAAATAGGAGCCCAGAACTGGACAAAGTTTTCCAGATGTGGACTCGCTGGGGACAAGCAGGGGAGCAGGATCACCTCCCTCGACCTGCTGGCCACACTCTTCCCACTATGGTCTCTCATTGCCTTAGTATTTGGGCAAAACATGTACTTCTCCAGGAGCTGGGTAAACTCGTGCTGGAAGGGCTGTCCTGCCACTCTCACTGCTGGTTCCTGCTGTGCTGCATCTCCCAGGGGTTCTCCACGTCATCCCTTTGTTACTGCCTTTATGGCTTTGCCAGGGGTCTGTAGGATAGCCAAGCTAGTTACTGTTCTAGAAGAGGCCTGTGTTTTCTTGAGGTACACAAAAGGCAAAATGGAGATAGCAATTTTAGTACATGATGTATCAGGAAAAGCTGAGAAGAATTTGATGAAGGAAAGGGTACTTCTGAAGCCTAAAGGTTGTTCCCTTGTCAAATGCCAAAAGAATCGTGCTATATACAAAAAATTTGTACAGCAGCCTGTGATGTAAATATTCTTCTTTTCTCACCTGATAGTGCTAATCTGAGCTATTATAATCAGCATGTACCACATGCTGATACCGTCTTAGGGTTCTAAGAGGAGAAATAAAAATACAGAAGGACATATCAAGTTATTCATTCATATTGCACCATGCCCCACCCTGCAATGTAGGTATGTTTTTCTCCCCTGCTACAAGGAAACTCTTTTTGAGCACACAAACGTGAGAACACAGCAAGTAGGAGGTAACCCATGGCAATACAGGGAATTAATGTCATACAATGTAGAGCATATTTCGTCCTCAAGATCTTAGAAAAACAGTCAAATTGTACTTAGCTTGTGTTTTGTTGAATGGATTTTTGTTCTTTTTATGGATTTTTACACTCATCCCCAAGCATGGTATACTAAAATATGTAGGAAGAAGGAGAATTGTTGTGCATGTTAAATTAGATGGCATAACCAGTGGAAAGAATATGGAGACTGATAATTTTGAGTAGAAAAAAGAAATTTAAAAAGAGTATTAATGGATTAAAACAACAGACAGAAAGCTGATGGTCAGGTGAGTTACAGGTAGTAAGAATAAACTTTTAGAGTGCAGCAGGATCAGTACACTGATGATATGATGGTAAATATAATCTATATAACTTCAGATTCTAGTAATGAAGACAGAAGCATTAAATAAATATTTGTATGTAGGAATTGCCTGAACATTTTTACGTTTCTTATATAATAGGGACATCCTGAACTCAGCAGATTGATGTTCTTTGCACTGAACATTTGCAGGAAAAAACTGACACAGCAATTCCAATACTTAGTGTTGTCTCAAGTTGTAGAAAAACCTCGATAATTGGAGACTATAATTGAAAAAGGATACATTTCTCTTCAAAATTGTGTTTCTGTTGTAAATGTGAACAAAAACTAACACATGTGACATGATGGATACAGGTTTGTAAGAATCTAATTAAGACAGTCCAGCATCTGGTTTGAAGTTAATAGATCTTTCTGCACCGGACACTTCATTGATTGATACCACAACAAATATTTCAACCTAGTTAATATTTTGTTTCGAGCAGGTTCATGGAATTTGACCCAAGTTTAACCCTATGCAGATACAAAAAAATAAGATTCCAGATTCGTGGTAAAGTGCTTGCAGGCACTTAGAAGGGCTAAATATGAAATGCTGCCTGGAGCTCGGATGGATGCTGCTTACATATCTGGCTTATATGGGAGCCAGATTTATAGAAGTACAAAGGATAAAAGAGCCCACTTAATCTTCATGCTGAACTGTAAAACATCTTTTTTTTTTTTTTTTTGTAAATGTAATTTCTACCTAAAATTTAAAAGGGAGTTATTTTCTTTAATAACATTGTACCTTTTTAATCAGCCTTAGTAATAAATAAAAAAATTATTCAAGTAATGCTAAATGTGTTTGTAAAGAACAATTAGTAAACTGGTCACTTTAGCAATTGGATAGTTTCATTGAATAGGATTTTGAAAAAAGATTTTTTTTTCCCTGTTTCTTCTGTAAATGTTAAATACTTCTTTTAGATTCACGACATTCATCCCTTGCAGGCAGGTGGGTAGGTGCTGGGTCCTCCACTTCTCTGCAGCAGGGGTGAGCTGTTTGCAAGCCTCTGCAGGGGAGATTCAGGTGGGGAAGCACTGGGGAGTGTCACAGTGGCTGCCAAGAGATGAAAAGGGCAAAGGCAGCGTGTCGGAGCTGCCTTGGCATTCCTGACTGTGGGGTTTGTTGTCAGCAGCTGCTGAGCAAGTGCTTTGGATTAATAAGACACTGGGTTTTTTTGTTCCGTTTCCCTTGGCACTTCAGCCTATCAGCCTGGAAGCGTAACTATACCTGACACTGTCTGTCCATCCATACAAGCATTTAGCAAGTATCTACTACACATTGCTAAGTATGTGTGCGTAGGTGTGCTCGCAGGGCTCTGGTGTTGGGGTTCTTGGATCTGTAAATGTTCTCATCTTTATTGTCTGACTTTGGCTTGAAAAATGCCTTTTCATTATCCATGAAATTCCATTCATCTTTGGCTTGCAAATAAAATGTGAGAAATCTCCCGCTCCTCCCCCCACCTCTTGCATTCTTCAGGAAAATTTTGGCAGCCTTTGAAATAATAAATAGCTGCACGGTGATTTTAAGTGTAGGTCTGTGCCATGGCCATAATGCTAAATACTCATGGGAGAAATGAAAACGCAGATGAGATTCTTGTCTCTTCTCCGCCACACTAAAGTGTTTAATCTCACCTGTGCTGATCTCAAGACCTGTGCCACTCACAGAAAAACATATTTTCTCATGCCAGCTGATACTTAATTTTACTAACACGAGTAGCAGCACACTCTCTTCCAGGGATGAAAGTGCAGTTCTTCCTGTCAGCTCAGTATGAGGGAAGGAGAAGAAAAGGTTAAGTGATATGAATAACCAATTGTTCTCTGTTCATTTTCCAAGTTAAGTAACTAATTTCCATATTTATTTGTCTTGCAGTACTGGCTGGATCCTGCAAAGACCCTCGCTGAACATAAAGAACTGATAAACAGTATGTATTTAATTTGAACTTCAAAGACATATCTGAAGATGAATTAACAATGTTCCATCTACACAGTCGGCACAATATTTCTATTCTACTCACAACAGATTGATAGTTCTTAACAAGTTTGTTATTGCAGTTCTTAACAGTATCAAAATTTCACACTTATATTACACATGGTATCATTTGGTACTATTCTATGTGATTATTGTCCAAAGATTTCTGTGTTCTTGAATTTTGTTTTAGGCTAATAAGTGGTGCTATTCTTAATTTGTATAATTAATTTTATAGTAGCTGTGATGCCTCTATCATGCTTAGCATACCATAACCAACTTAGATTCCCTTCTGGTTCTTAAAGTAAAAGTGGTGCCTCCTACTGATAATAGATTTTCTTCTATTACTGTCAGTTTTCAGATATTGCAGATGCTAGATCTGTTATATTTATTACAATTAAAGAATGGGATTTGGAGATGTTTAAAAAAAAGATGTAGAAGTGGAGCATGCATGAAATAAATATAGTTATAAGAATTTTGGTACTGAGTTACGTGAATAACAGAAGAGTAATATTTTTTAAAGGTGTATGAGAAGACCTTTTCCAAATATTTCTAAATTTAATTGGCACATAATTAAAGATGCTCCATAAGATACTTGGAACTGTGGAAGGGAAGTATTATTAGTTATGACAGGGAATCACATTTCATGCGCAATTACATTTTTCAGAAAGCGTCAGTAGAAAAAATACTTAAACATCAAAATCAAGCAGCAAAAAAAACTACCTAGGAGAAATAGTAATTTAGCAATGAAAGCTAAAGTGAAATATCAAAATAAGCAAAAATTCCAAGTAGACAAGATGTGAATAATTAAAAGAAATAAAAAAGAAAAAAAAATCCTTTTTTCCCACTTCTGTGTAATGAGTGTAGATGTATGGATTTGCTGTGTGGATGTTACATTTTTTTCTGAAAATTTCAAGTTTCATAAAATGTTAAGATTGGCTTCTTAGTAGCTGTTCTATAGTCAGCTAGTAACAATTCATACCAATTAGCAGTTCATGACAACTCACTTTTACACCAAATTTTTTTTCCTGCAGCTGGACCACCATACACTCTGTATTTTGGCATTAAATTTTATGCAGAGGATCCATGTAAACTTAAGGAAGAAATAACAAGGTACAGTATTTAATAAAAGTGTAGTTTGTTGATCTCAGGCTAGCAATATATTTCATCCAGGTGCATATTGTTGTGGTATGTCTGGATTGGGTTTTTTTTGCTTGAACATCTGACTGTTTTTGCTTGAACATTGGTGTGTAGGAAGAAAAACATGATTAACTTCACAGTGGTTGGTAGTGACAACTGTTTGGAAGCCCAAGAAGAAAAGATGTTCTCTGGTGCCTCAAAAATCAAAGGGCCTTGATGTGCATTTTTGGGGGTGTTTTTTTTTTTTTTCTTATTTTCAGTAATGCATTGTTACAGCTGCATTTATTTGTTATAACCACGTTTAGAGTTTACTTGGATATCAGATATAAATACAGGGAATTTTCTTCTTTACTGGCCATAGCTTAAATTCTGGAACTATTTTTCAAGGGAATTTCTTTTGGTCTTACTAAAAATATGTGAAGGAAATTGAAGAGTTGCGTGCCTCTGATTCTTTTACCTAAGCTTGTGCTCTGCAAGGTGTGCACACAGTAACACCTGTGCGTGCTTGCACACAGACACACACACGGTTATCTGAACTCTCTCACAGTTTTAGGGTTTTCTGTTTGTGTTATTCATTAAATGTCTCAGACAATTAGTTTTAGGTTCAAAAGGAAATTTGAGAATTTGGGTAGGGAGGCGGACAAAATTAGTGTGCTGGCTCACATTAACAAATGCAAAAATACTTCTTTTGATGTCCTAAGAATGTGACATGAGGATTCATTAGAATGCATGCAAGGTTTTTAATTTTCCTTAATCAAAGGTTGCAGCACAGGCAGAATATTTTTCTCATTCCAGAGTGAGAAAATTCTTTTGTTTCCATACTGGCACAACAGGAATGGAAGTCTCCAACATAACAAGAACCAGGCTGGCCTGGTAAAAGTAATAAATGCTGTGACTTGGCAGGTAAAAGTGCATAAGCTGGCAGCAATGGGATGCCCCTGTACTATGGAAATTTGGTGCAGTTTTCTTGTACCTCCCCAGAAGAGCTTCAAATCCTGCTCACAGGGAAAGACAGGTGTCCCTGGGAAAGGGAACTTTGGCCACGGAACCTGTTGTGATTACCTCCCAGGAGGCAGGGGGCTAAATTTTCACAGGTTCTCCCTTTGCCCTGTGATAAGGACAGCCAGTGATCTGCACTGCTGATCAGGTGTGCGAATCCAGTCAAGAAATGCAGCAGTGTGATTAGGAAGCCTCTGTTCGTGACTTCACAGTGTTTGGTCATGAAGAACTGGCACCTTAGATGGTACAGAGGGAGGGCCTAGGGAGGGGATATGGTGGTGTTGTCAGTCTGCTATGAAATATATTGAATAGTCAAATACCTTCAACATCTATGAACAATTATTCTCAAAGGCTCTTAAATCTTGGAGGGAAGGTTGTTTTCTTTTTCAGGAAAATAACAGTAATAATAGTAAAAGTAATAGTAATAATAATAATAATAATAATAACAACAACAATAACTATTATCCTCCTTAGAATAATTTGGTTTGGAAGGGACATTTAAAGGACCTTCCACTTAGGAGGCATTAAAGGCCCTCTTTTCCTTTACAATAATATTAATTTTCTGCCTAAGTATGTAATTCCAGTGATGTGTTAACTGCTTTGTGCTAATCGATGTGTTTCTTTGGAGCATGTATTTATTACTTTAATGGACATGAGCGCTAACTCTGTTGTTATTAGATTCTGATGATCTGTGCCGTTACATGATTACTCTTTGCAAATAATGAAAACCTGTCAAATTTGTAATTGCTTTGCAGCAGAATCTGTCTGGCTTATAGGCAGAAGCTAACACTGCGGTGTTTGCTGGATGTATTTGCTAGAGAAAACTCACAATTAGGCGCTCTAATATATGCATGACAAACATGACAGCACACAAGATGAGAGTGCTGTAGGTATAGGTATGGACAAAGGCATGGTTTTGCAAGGAGCTCAGCAGCTTCAGTGGGAATTGAGATTGTTCACCTTACAGGAGTGACTTAAGCAATTAACAGTGCAGCATGCAGGTGTATTTTGAAGTTTCCTATGCTACTTTATTTTGACACTACAGAAATACAGGTACCTGCTCCACATAGAACATCCTCTCCTTCTAAGCTCTGCTTTGTAGAGGTGGAGAAATGCTAACAGAAGTATGGGCGTGCATCAGAAATGCATTTCATTTTGGAAAGATGATGTTGTGTACTCCACAGAAGATGTAAAATCATTTTAGTCACTATCATAATTCATACAGGGAAGATTTGTCTAGGTAGGACAGCAAGTATAAACTAGAAGCAGGACTGAGGTGTTGCTTAGAATGAAGAAACACTGAGTGTCTGTGCTTTGGGTTGCCCAGTGATATTCCCAGAAAATTCTTAGGCAAATGCCTTGTTCCTTTAAGGTAGAGAACATTAGCCATTTTTTAGAGGATGGACATTCCTCCTATAATATCTGTCACAGCACAAATTCTGGGGGAATCATTAATCAGAAAAACATTGATATCTTTATTCAGAGGCTTATCTGATAATTTGGTTGGACCTTAAGTTTTCTGAGTCAGCCGTCATGTAACCTGCACTTTGTAAAATTCCCTGAAAATCAGTGTAGGTGCACTTTGAACTTACAGATCATTCCAAGGTGCTTTCATAAATAACTTGTACTAACATAGAATGAATTATTTGCAGAGTAGCTGAATGGGTCTATGTAGATAAAACTGAACTAGTGAATAATAAAAAGCTATGTGCTTGTATGGAAGACCTTTTTTTTGTCTGTAAAAGTTACCTTCTCTGTATTTTTTCCTTTTGTAGGAAATAAGTGCAAGAAATTCACTTAATGTGAAACACTGCATAAATCTGTTGTAATAAAACCAGACAAAATCCAAACAGTGTTTAAAAGATTTCTTATAAATCATTATGGGAAGTTGCAAAACTGCAGGTCCTTTATATAACGGCTTGTTATCTTGTCTTTTCCATCTGCTTTGTGCATATTGATTCATTCTAAGTGGTCTCAGCTTTACTAAGTGTTCAAGCAGGTTATGACATTGAAAATTACATTTTCACCCCTGCTATTGCTATTCCAAGCAGGAGAGTACCCTGTGCTATGACAGATACAGTTAGCTGCTGATGGCACACCCACCTGTCTTCTTCATGGACTCCATCAAACCTACCTGCTGCATTGCAGTTGATCCTCTGATATGTGCAGAGGAAATATTTGAGTAAAGAAGCACCCAATACCCAGTTCTCCCTTATGCTGATCCAGTGGTGAGGTTAAACTTTTACCCTTTGATAGGTTTCTTGTTCAATTTTTCTGATTCCTATCCCTCTTCCCTACTTCCTGGCTGCTGTATGAAAGTCAAAAGAGGGAAATGACGTTTTAGGGAGAGAATTAATTGCATGGGTACAATAGAAACAGATTGGAAAAGTAGGGAGTGCTCCCTTACCTAGGTTTTTTCACTGGATTAATCTTAGTTGTTGCTTCAATAGGGAAAGTCATTTAGAGAGGAATACAGGCATTTACTGTCACATAGTTATGGCACATGGTGTGTCTACAGTAAACTGGATGATTTTGAAATATTAATTGGTGTATCACCAATTAATACACTTAAAATTAACAACTTTGTTTTTCTCTCTGTGTTTTAGGTATCAGTTTTTCCTGCAGGTAAAGCAAGATGTTCTACAGGGCCGTTTGCCTTGTCCAATCAACACTGCAGCACAGCTGGGAGCATACATAATTCAGTGTAAGTTCTCCTGGCCCACTGGGAGCTTATTTCTTTCAATGCTGCATTGTGACTAATTTTAAGTGGTGACTTAAGACATCATTAACACTTTGTGCATCCATTTCTAAACACAACAAAAGTAGTGTGACTGATTTCACTTCAAGAGCTGTAAATAAATGACCATTCTGAATAGATAATGCAGGAGCAATATGGAAGTTAATGTAAAGAAGAAACTTAAAAGTCAGTCTGAAGACTCTGCTAAACATTCTTTACCTTGTTGGAAAATATTTTATCATGTACTCAAGACTTTATGACTTTGGGTTACATGTAGAATATGACAAAACCTTCATCAGGAGATCTACAGATTTCAAAAGCTATTGGCAGCCTCCAGTCACATAGTCTGCCAAAAAAAAGATTATTTCAAAAATTACATTATGTCAATATGACTGCATATTTGCTTGAAGGGAGGATGTGATCTGACCTGACGTGAAGAATTTTCATTCTATGTAGCATTTATCTACATTCACCCATCAGTAGAGATCTTTTCAGAAGTGGATGCTATATCCTGCATGCTTAATAGAACCAGCAATCAATTAGAAAGGAACTATCTGTCTACTGAAGCTGTTATTCTTTTTCCATCTTACAGCTCAAGATCTATATTCAAACACAATTGGTAACCAAAAATTGTGTGAGGAGCCATGCTGGGACCTCTATCTGTAATTTCTTCTGTATTAAATTTAGATTTGTCTAAAGTGATATGTATCAAGTAAAGATTATTTGTATTATTGGTGTTACAAGTGTGACTCAACAACACTTAATATAACATTTAAAAATTGTCCTCCTTTTATATCCATTTTAGAATGACAAGGCAGAATAACTTGCATTTGAAATGGGAATGGGCATAATACAGGATTTCATGGTGGATTATATGTGTATCTGAAAAGCTAAAATTTCAGGCAGTATTTATTTGTGTACAATTATTTTTGACTTAATTTTGCCATCTAAGAAATATGACGTGTCCTCTGAAAAATTGTTTGCAATGCACATTTCACTTTGCTTGCACACATGCCTTCCCTGAAAAAATACTGCAAGTGTGAAGCAGGAAAATATGCATTGATGGTAGCATCTTCACTTTATTATGAGGAATGAGTAAAAAGAGTAAATTCATGCCCTTTAGTAATTTTATAAGGTGGTTAGAGCTGTTGTTTTGGTGTAGTGTCCTGTTCCTGTAATTCTAATCTGAAATATCCTGTTGGAAAACAATGAGAAAGTTTATGGGAGAGAGAAGAGTTAAAGCACGGCCGAGGTTACATACAGTGGGTTAAAGTTAGTCCAGGCCCTAGGAGGCATGCATTCCCATTGGCTCTATAAAAAGCTTTATCCTTGTATTTAGGGCTTGCAGTTGTTCAGAGTGTGTAAAGACACCTGAGAAATGCCTGTGTCCAGATGCTGAACACATAATTTTTATGGAGGTTGTCCAGTGAGACTTCTCAATATCCCTACTGAGCAGATCTCTGTCTTTTTCTAGCAGTGTCATTTCAACATTTTGGAAAGAAATATCAGTAATTAGATGAGTCTTTTCCTTCTTGGCTCTTGAAGCCTCCTTTTGGCTATGTTTTTGGCTTAGTGGGCATTGGATAGAAACCTCCTGTGAGGTCTTTCTCAGAGAAACCCAGTCTCCCGGTATCACCCACGGTTATAAAAAAATTGAAATACTAACTTTTGCAGAGTTTTGCAGATAGATGCAATTATTATTAAGATCAGCAGATGTGAGTTCTGGCCAAGATGCATATTTGTTTTATAATTATGTTACAACATATGAACAGACATGACTAATGCATAGAAATGCTTCAAAGAAAATTACATTGGCCCTTCATCATGTTCTTTTCTTTAGGAAAAAGTCTTTTGAAAGTTTTTTTTATTTTAAAAGTGAATTTAGTATCCAGGAAATACATTGATATTCTATTGAAAAAGGAAAGCTTGTGATTCTTCACAAGAAACACCGTTGGATGACCTCCCCTTTAGGAGTCTCAGGATATTTACCTCCATTTGCATTCCCAGAAGTTTATGTTAAAGTCCCAGCAATAATATGGATCAGTTCTGCTGGTAATATTGCAGTTTATCATGAGAGCATAGATATTACAAAACTAGACTTTTCTTCTACACTTGCTTTGCATATATTGCCAAATAGTCGATGTCATTGAATTTAAACTTTGCTGGCTTGATCAAAATTTTGTCTGGCCTGTAGAAGCAGTAGGCTTCCTGTCAAGGCTTCTGCCTCTAACCTATATATCTTTTAAAATGTATGAAGACAATTTTTTCTTGGTTTTATGTGTGCTGATATGAACAGTTCTGTATTATCTTCCTTTTTTCCTTTTTTTCTTACCTGACTGCCGATTAAATTGGCTGTCAGTTGGAAAGGGGTGGCTGGGCACCAGTAGGTGGATTATATAACACATTTTTTGGTTGAAAAAAAGCATAGGTGACCTTTTTCTTCTCCTTGCATCCTCTAGCTGAGCTGGGGGACTATGACCCGTACAAGCACACCGCAGGCTATGTCTCCGAGTACCGCTTCGTTCCCGACCAGAAGGAAGAGCTGGAGGATGCCATAGAGCGGATACACAAGACTCTGATGTAAGAATTCAGTACTGTTGGGAACTTGGCAGGTAATACCAGACTCAGGGGTGCTTGGTAGGTGGGGAGGAACAGCTTGTGGTGCAGAGTGGAGGTTTCTAGGCTTGAGGAAAGGATGCAGGAATCCAGTTATACCTCTCAGAAGCAGAAAAGATTTTACAGAATTGAAGCTGTTCTTTTAGGAACTGAGTAGGACAATAACTGGAAATGTGAGGTCTGTCAGACCTAGGTATGGGTGTTTCAAAACCAGCAGTTTTAATAAAACATATGCCAGAAATTCAACCATACGTAGAGCCAAAATAAACATTTACTTGCTTATCTCCAAGTTCATATTCCTGGTAAGTCTAATGAAGCTTGTTCTAACAAATCCAAGTTAGGTGCAATTGTGATATAACCATTTATGAAGATGAGAGTAGTAAGAAACCTTCCATGAGTGTGTTCATCATATCCTTTGTCAAAGTAATGCAAAGACAATCAGTTACCCATCCTGTAGTAGATCTAAATTTCTTGATTCTCTTGCTATAATGAAGCTGCCGTCTGGATAAAAGGTTAAGTAATTTTTGCCTGTAGCATTGTGTGTTAATGTTAACTCTCTCTTGTTTAATGAGAATAGGTACTAACTCAGGGTCACAGCTGTTCTCTCTGAAAAGTTCTCCAGTAATTGGAGTCTGTGCCAGTTCCCACACTGACCTGAGCTTTCTCTTCCAGAGAAGAGTCTGTTGTCAGTAATTATTTGTGTGATTGCATGCCAGCCTTATACTAATTGATACATTTCAGAGAACTTATTACAGGTAGTTCTATGAAGTAAAAAAGTATTGTTTGTTCCATTCCAGAGAGAGGAAACTGAGTCACAGATAGTTAGTGTGGTTCAACATCACAGAAGTGGTTTCTGAAAAATGAGACTTGAGATGAGTTGCTGTGAACTAAGCAGCCTTCATTTATCCCTCTCAGGTTTCTGTAGTCATTAGTGTAGTAAATCAGATTAGTTCCCATTTGCCTCAAAAGGTTTGCAGCCTTGACCATGAAATTCAGAAGGCAGTGGTTGTGAAGGGAAGTGATTGCTGTCATAACACTTACTGATCTAGAGCTCTGGTACCGTTTCACTGCTTGGCTGCAGTTGGGTGTCAGGGATTTAGCAGCATCAGAACAGAGAGGAAAGCCAAGGTGTATTCATTGCTACTTCAGCCCAGCTGTTACCATCAACACTGCCAGCTTTGACTTCTGCACAGGTGACCACGGTCTCTTTAGTTAAGAAGTGTGAAGCTATAATGGCTGAGGGCATCACAAATTGTCTCACTGGCTAGACACATTTTAGGGACAGGTTTGTGATATGGTTTGGAAGAACTGTTTTATTCTTTCTGGATCCCAGCATGGAATCCAATGGAAAAAAGCCACAGGGCTTTTTTTTGTTCTTTCAGCACAGCTGTGGCACTGCATATACCTTCCTTCTCCTGGTTATGTCCAGAAAAACTGGTTTTGGTTGCATATTTTCTCTCAGTTTTTTTTGCACAGCACAATAGCTGTTTGGGGATTCAGTAAGGATGCTTATTTGGAGAAAGCTTCCAAATCAAGGAAGGTGACGGAAGAAGCTGGAGGGGGTTTCTGACTTCATGGACTCTGCAGCCTGCCTTCTGTGATTGTTGTCCTATCTATAAACCAGCATGACAGCCCCAAGGTCAGAGAGCAGTGTGAGGTGACCTTATGTTGCCATGCGTGTCTGGAGGATCAAGCAGTGACTTTGGGGCTCACACATGAGGAAGCAAATGCTTGGAGCTGGAGGAGAGATAGAATCCCCCAGTGCAGACAGGAGAGCTGGCGTTTCACTGCTGACAGTGCCCATTTCAGACTGTAGGAGATCTGTCACTGACTGGTGCTTGGAAAGTCAGCTGCTGCTGTGTTTTGAATCAACATTTCATGCTGTCAGTGGGGCACAAGCAAAGCAAAAATGCCCTTGATACTCAGCTTTAAAAGCAGCTTTCAATGTTGTTTAGGGCCTCAAGTGGCACTCAGGTGCCCTTTGTCCATGCAAAGGAGTGTGTATGTGTCAGCTGCATGGCTGTCACTTTGCCAGCTCTGTCATTCCCAGTGGCAAAGACTGCTTCAGTTTTGGGATGTGTGATCCTGAGAAGAGTTTGTGTTTTCACACATGATAAAAATGAAACACCCCTTGTACTAATGGGAGTTCTTTCAGTCCCTGACAGTCCTCCATCCCTTCACATTCTGGCTTCTCCATCTGCTTTTGGGAGGACTTCTTCCTCTGGCTTCCATCTGCTTCCTTCAGAAGCTCCAGCTCACATCTTTGCTTCCTTCAATATTTTTGCAAATTCAATTTCTAATACGTGATGTATTACTCTGAAAGTATTTATAAAAACACACTCAAACATTTATTTGATATTTGAGGCTTTTGGTCCTCTCAGAGGCAGGTGAGAGTAGAGGAATAAGTGCATCAGCATTTTTCTAAGCATGGTCAGTAAGGAAAGACTAACAGCAGTGCTTAAATTGGTGTTGTATTCTAGCACTAATTCAGTAATGGGGTAATCCACTTTGCTCAGGACTGGTATTTAGCCTGCTTGGGAACCCAGTGAGACAATACAGCCCCTGTGAACATTTTGCTTACATTTCTGAGAGCTACTTTCAAGACTTTAAATTAAAAATCAAGCTGCAGAGTAAATTTTTACAGCAAAAGTGTATAAAAGACATGGCAGATGTGACATTACTGATGTGCCGAATATCCAGTGTTCTGCGTGTTCTGAATACAGATAATGAATGACATATCTACTGGGATTTGAAGAGAGGGATTTCTCTTACAAGCTTCAGGTCTGCTGCTTTTCAAGGAGTCCTTGGAGAGAAGAGCACCTGAAACAGTGGCAGTGCTGCTACATGGATAAGATGAGCTGAAGCAGTCCATCTCCCAGATACAAAGAAGGCATTTTAAATACATTTGAATACCTATGGCATTCATGCTAGCACTGCTGTTCCACATCTTTGACCTTGGAAGTGCTTTTTACTTTGTCAGTCATAACAAATTTGGGAAAACCTGGATGGTAGCCTCCAGGCTAGAGAGAACGGTGAGACGAGAATCAAGAATGTGCACGTTGCAGGACTATTCCAGATCTTTGCTCAAAATGTTGAATGTAGAATGCTCTACCTCACACCTTGAATTTGAAAGTCAGCACATCCAGTGAAGTATTTCCCCAAGAAAACTAACAGGATGAAGTAGGATATACATCTTTTTGAGCTGATATTTTTAGAAGATGTGCTGTACTGTCCCAATAACAGTCCCATTGCTTTCAGAGAATTATGTAAAAGAAGTGAAAATGAAAACACAGGTTCAACTATTTCAAACTTACAAAAGAGAAACTTGCTCTTGTATCAATGAGAGATATTAAGGGAAGAGCAAATTAAATTCTGAGGACAAGGCTTTCAATTTATTTAGTTGTTTTGTTCTTTTTGAAAATAAATCCATTTTCACTAATGTCAAATATGTTCCTACTAGCCAGGATTTTTCTTTCACCAGTTTTCCCCAGTTGTTTCCTGCCAGTGGTACTTTTTAACTGATGGGTTGATATCTGTAGCTAGGAAGGCAGGCAGAATCTTTGAAATGGCTAATCTCATGAGACAGACTCCAAATGTTTTCAGTGTAGCACACTTGGGTACTACCAGTTCGTGTGACCTACCATAAGCAAGATTTTATCAAGAAAGTTATAGTTTGTCTGAAGTTATGAACCTTGCTTTCAAAAAATTGTAGGTTCAGCACTGCTCTGGGGAAATAGTACCCCAGTCACTCCTACTATTCCTGCTTTGTTAATAATCGTGTAGTTATTGGGAAAAAAAGTTATTTTGCATATTGAAGCCTAAAAATGAAATGCCTGAAGTGTGTTTGTGACAGCAAGGAAAAGGTTAACCACTGCATTATGCAAATATTATATATATAAAATCACATGTATGTCTGTGGTAGGACACCACTAGAGATCTAGTCTTACTTGGAGTAAGAAGTTCAGTTTTGAAAAGACAATGACAGTCTAAAAAACTGGTAAGAAGGGCTGCATGTGTGTCCATAAAACTGTATTTATTAATATGATCTATTTTTATATGTTGATTGGAATTGCAAGGTTCTTACAAATAATTGTGTTTACAGGGGTCAAGTTCCTGCTGAGGCAGAAGTGAACTACTTAGGTGTGGCCAAATCTCTGGAAATGTATGGAGTGGATCTCCATCCTGTTTACGTAAGTGGTGACCATGAAAAAATAATTACTGTAGTAATGTGTGAAACAGTATTTGTATAGTTTTGTTGCCACAGGATAACTGGAAAGGGAACACTACTCAAGAAATGCAAAGGAACACATATTTGCAGATGGAGAGGATTCAGTCATTCATACACACCAAAGCCTAATGATTTTCAGACTAAATGCTGTGATTGTGTTACACCTATAAAAACCAATCAGTTATACTCTGGATAAAAACAATTCAGATAGAAAAGAAGTAATTTTTGCAAGTGTCAGGAGACATGAGTCAGGGTTATTGCCTTTGTCTTTGACAGAAGAATTTGCACATTATTTTTGTTTAAATAAGAACAAGTGTGTCCTGAAACCTTTTCAACACCATTGCAAGAATCATGGTGGAGTAGCAGTAGCATGTCTGGCTTTTTAAAATATTTGTTGTGAAGGTTTTACTACAGATTCAGAATATGTTTCCATTTTTTCCCGTGTTGTATCATGCAGCATTGCAAGTTGTCTGTAATGCCTCAGAAAACCCCTCCATTTCTTTTGTCTGTCAGCGTGACAGCTCGTATGTTGGGGTTGGATCCAAGTCATCACCTGGAGGCTATGTGCTCCTGGTGGAAACATCATCCTGTCTTGTTTGAATTACTCTGCTTTTTTTTTGAATAAAAGAAAATCAGGAGTTCAAATGGGGGGTTGTTATATAGATAGTTCACTGAGTTAGATGTCAGTACTTTGTAAAATTACTTGAAAGAAAATAGAGAAATCAAGGTACTACCTGAAGATCAAGTATGTATTTCCTGCTGAAATATGTGTAGCCCACAATATAAAGTACCTTTTAGTGCACCCTGTGGCTTAATTGTATTCATATCCAGGCTTTGTTCCCCTCCCACCCATAGAAAGCTGGGGAGTTACTGGAACAAGATTCAACATGATCCAACAAAATCATGTTAAATTAGTACAGCCTGGAATTTTTTTTGCCTCATAGCTTGCTTTTGTTGTGCAATGAAATTCCTGCCTGGGTAACCTGTGAACATCATTGTTCCTACTTATATTAGAACAGCAGTAGAAGCCCTCATTTGAGACTCAACTGCACACGTGACGAGATGTAGTTCTTTTCCTCCTTTGGTTATATTAAAAGTAAAGTTGCCTTTAGCAGTCAATTCACTGAGGAGCACAGGCAGGGCTTGCCAGGTGTGCTTGACCTTTGTCAGCCCTGTAATCACACAGGACACTTTGCCAGTGTCTCAAGTCAGTCCCTCTCACAGTTGATAATTTTGCTGTTCATGCTCTGCTGGTTTAGAGCTTGCAGATCTCTTCCTCGTTGCTTCAAATAGGCAGGTGAATGAGGTTTTCCAGCTGACTTTCTTTTAACCTCATGCATGAGGGTTTGCACACTTTCAGCTTTAAGCTGCTTCTGGTTTTGGTTACTGACTGTAAACTGGGGAGGTGGGGGCCTTCTGCCACTCAGCAGCAGAGTTTTTGCCCTGTTTTCTCCCAGTGCAGTTTGAGATTTGTATCCTGACTTCAGGAATGGTTTCCTTTGGAGGACCTGATGCATGTGGCTGTTCCCTGTATGCCATTGCCCTTGCTAAACAACAAAAAAATGCTTGATTCTCCCAAAGGAGCTACTTCACTTGGAGGCAGCAGCAGCTGACACTTATTTAGGAGGGGAAGGCAGCTGCGTGGTTGTGTTATGGGTCAGAAAATGACTATTTACTTTCAGCTGAAAGTTGGGATATCTGTTGCGTTCATGCCTGAATAAGGAGTTCAGTTTCTAAATTTGACCATTTGCCAAATAGCAAAAATTAATTCAGTAAGAAAACAAAAAAAAGGTATTTTTGTTTTTCACCAAGGCATGAAATTCCCATTCTTTCCCTCACTGCCATTCTTTCTTGCCTCTTTGCCTCCAGAACTACAGATTTTCACATAGCAGTTTTCATCAGTAGATGAAGTACTATCTTCCCATTTCCAGAGAGTGAAACAGTATATTCAAGTCATCAGGATGAATTCCTCACTGAACCTCACTGCTACTGTGATTCTACTTGCAGCTGTATGAATGACATAGATTTTTATTTTCTAGGGTGAAAACAAATCTGAATACTTTTTAGGATTAACACCCGTAGGAGTTGTTGTCTACAAGAACAAAAAACAAGTAGGAAAGTATTTCTGGTATGTATTATTTAAATGCGCAGTCTGCACTAAAACAATAACAATGTTGTATGGAAAAGTATGATTTGTGGTATCTATTTGAAAAGTTAATTATAGCAATATAAAAAAAGTGTACACAGAATTCCTAATATTTCTCTGGATTATCCAGATTTTTAATTCTTTGATAATCCAAGTATTGAAAACAGTAGATCACCTTTACCACAACCATGCTGAAATGTTTACACATCACTAATTTTCTGCTGACATCTGGGGCATGCCTGAAAAATAAATCTACCTGTGAAATTTTTTTTTTGTCTTTGTGTGTAAACATATACAACTTTATATTTTATTATGCATGAAATTAAAGGCTAATAAACTTCTGTCTGTCTTTTTTTCTCAACATTACAGGCCTAGAATTACAAAAGTTCACTTCAAGGAAACACAGTTTGAACTTCGAGTCCTGGGAAAAGATGTAAGTTTTTATTAAAGCCTGAAAAGATAGAAAAAATAATCTCAGGTCTAATGAGGTTGGAAATTTAGTGTGTCTGTCAAAGTCTTATTGGTGTTATTGACTTTTAAAGTCTTATTGGTTTTATTGAAATTTACTGTAGGAAACAAAATGTAGGTGAAAGGAACCTCTCAAAGCTGCCAGGCACAAAACAGGCAGCCACATTTCATAGCTTGAAACCCGTTTGTCAGAGTTTAACATCACTGTGCTCTTAGACTGTTTGAGAGAAAACAATGTTGGTTCCAGTAGGGCAAGGACATCAGGTTGATAGCAAAAGAGGAGGATTTAAGAGACAGTAAGTAAAAAAAAGACATTTTATCCCCTACAAAGCATGTGGAGTAGGGAGAGGGAAGAGACTGTTGAGAATGCAGGAAAAAGTAATAAAATGTAATAAAAAACATAGTTGCAGTCAGTTTGTGGTTTTTGCTGTCTCGTTTAGTTATAAGTTTAGTTTGCTGAATTATTTTTTGAAGATACTTTGTATGTCTTTTTGGAACATTAAAGTTCATGGTTTCATAAGGACTGATAGTTTATAGTTTTAAATAGTATTAACCTGCTGGCAGTAATCCCCTTTAATGTTTATATATGTGTCTTTGTTCCTCTGTGTAATGGTTGTTAGTCTCATCCATGATTTTTCCATGAGGACATTTGTCTTGCTCCTGTTGTGGACAGCATTTCTTTGCAGATGTATTGGCAAACCTTTCTTTTGTTACTCCCAAGTGGCTTGTTTATATTTGGTGTGGTAATCTATGGGAATTTTATTTCTGAAGGTGTGTTTGTTGAAATAGGAGAGTTGTTCGAAGGCTGGGGGAAGGTTGGGAAAACTTTTCACCATGTTTCATGTAGAGGGTGAGTGATAGTTCATGTGTAAACAAGTCCAAGTTTGACTTGGAGTGAATTGCTTGGAAGTGGAGCTGTAGCTTCTGTTTGATGCCACATTTCTACAGTTTTTGTTTTAAACATGTGGAATTGCAAAGGCTTAACATGTTGAGTAGAAAACCTGGAAGGTTTTGGAAAAGTTGAGGCTGTGAATATTGATGGCTGGTGAACTCTTACTGTTGTGATAATAAGGCAAACATTTTGACAGAACTTGCTAGTTTCAAGCCTCAACAGGTATTTCTAGGAAACTGTTGAAGAGAACAGTAAGTACAGGGGTGTGTACCTTCATTAAATTCACCTTTGCAACTAATACTAATCTGAAGTATTTCTACAGCACGTCATATCCTAACAAGATCAGGAAAGGCCAAAAAAATTCTTCTTTTTCCTTTTTTTAACAGTCTGGGTTACTTTGAACAAAATTTTGTATTGAAATAAGCAGACAGTAAACTCAGTCTCTGGATGAAAGTTGTCATAACAATTCATACTGTTTTACACCCAGAGGAGGAAAAGCTCATCAGTTTATTTGTATGAATGTACGTTCCAAAACTCTCAAAAAATTTGATTCACAAATTTATTTCATTCCTCTTGTTTTTTTGGAATAAATGCTATCGCTTTGTTCTCCCATGTGACACATGAATATATTATAGGAGAGTAAATATGCCATTTTCACTCCATCCTGCCTCCTGGAATATCACCGTACAGTGCAGGGAATTAATACTTTTGTTGTGTCAGATGTGGTATACCAAGTCTGGAATGTTTTGCACGTTTCCAGTTAATCGTAGAGAGCTCCAGAAGAGATTCAGGAGGAGTAGAAATAATGGGGACTTCCTCATGTCTTTAAATTGAACTTTAGGGCATAAAGGGAAGGAGCTAGCCCCATGTAATGGAGCGGATTATTTCTGAGTGAACCGAGTGCTTTGTGTGAATCTTGTTTTCCGTATGTTGTAAAAACTCTCTGCGGTGTGGGTTTTGATCCACGTTTCCACACACACCAGCTACCCTTATTCACACTGACTGTCACCTTTCATTGCTCATAAAGAGGAAGCTGTAGGTGCCTTTAGTACCAGCGAAGTGTTGCTCTTCCCCTGGATGGAGTTACTTGTGATAAATTCTTTATTGTTGCTTGCTGAGATTGGTGTGAAATTTTTTCAACCATGCCACAAGAATCTGTGTATTTCCCACTAGAGGGGTGGCAATGGACATCTTGATCTTCTTGACAGATGACAGTCTAAACGTACAAATTCATATCTTCAGGCTACCTAAACCCCACACTGTCACGTGTCTATGTCAGCCAAACATATGGCTGCTCATTTTGTTCTTTACATTGCTTCACTTTACATGAGCTTGATGCTTACTGAGCAGAAGATATTCTTGCTTAGTGTCTCATAATAAGGTAAGTTGCTTTGGCTTTTCTGTTTGGTAGTAACCTCTGTAACCTCTTTTACTTCTTCCTATCCCTTGCACGAGAATAATTCCTGTATATTTAGCTGCCTCATATTTTTTTCCTGCATGTCTGTTGCTATTGTGTACAAGCATGACCATCAGTATTTTGGTTCTATCTTTCACTATTTTGCTTGTATTATATGTTTGCTCCCTAAGGCCCTTGCTGTTGCCCCTTCATAAACAAAATACTGCCTTTAATATTTGGCCATCCATGGACATGTGAGACCGAAGCTCTTTTGCAGTGGTGTTAATCATTAAATAAGTATTTCATTGTCCCCGTGTGAATCCATGTTGTGAATTCTGAGCTATAAACTTGTTAGGTTTTCTCTGGCACCTTTAGGTATCAGCATGAAATTAGGAACCCTTCCCCTGCACATGTTCACATTCCCTGAACGTGACAAAAAATTGCAAAGAATTTTGGGAGATTGAAGAAGTTTATTTCTCAGAAAACTGAGAAATCCATCTAATGCCTGTGCGGAGCTCCTGGTAGCATGTCTGTTGAGCAACCTTGCTGGAAACAATCCAGTAACACAGGTGGCTGCCAAATCCCTCCCCTCTCCACCAGCAAAACAGAGCTTGATCACAATGGACACACTATTTGGAAGTGAGCGGTGAAAGAGGTGCCCAGCATACCTCCTGTGTTTCCCCATGTGAGGAGCACAGTCTGCTTCCTAGATTTCTCTCTCAACTAGGGACATGAAAGAAAACAGAGAAAAACATGCTTTGATAGACTGTGTAGGCTGGGAATGTAAATGTAATAATAGGCAGAGGTGAGAGATGTGGAGCTCTTTTGCCTGTAGGTACCAAGTACTTTTGTGCTGTTCCCTGCAACCCAGTGCTGTTTTGTGTAAATGCGCCTTTTACTTTAGTTGCTCTGTGTCTGAACATGCACGTGAAAGATTTCACTCCTTAGCAGGGTTTATGCAAACTTTCTGTTCTTCTTACTTTTCCTGCTTCACAAAACAGAAAGAATTCAATGTGCAAAACACTTTCTTTCATCATTTTTGCTGTAAGAGAAGTCTTTTTGAATTCTGAAATTTTTATTTCAAGAGATCTTGAAATTTGGGTATTTTCAAGTCAGAACATACTCCCAAACTGTGCAGTTAAAAATTATTTACGCATTTTCGTGCCTTCCTCTGCAGTCTTCTGTGATGAAGAGGCCTCCCTCATCTGAATTCACAAGGTGAAATTCGTAATGACTCTTCAGGAGCAATACCAACCAGTGATGCAGGTCCAAAGTACATAATACTCTGAATTTTGTGTGGCTGAAACTTGTCTAAATACAATATTTTTTTGTTCTTTTAGATAGTCCAGAAAATACTGTAAATATGCTTTGTCTTTTTAATCTGCTTTTCATAAGTGTCAGAAGTCTGAAAAATAATTATGTTAATAAGGTGGTTCAGCTGTACCCCTTATTTTCCTATCAAAGGCTGTATTCCATCTTGAGTTAACAAGTTCCAGCCAGGAACCTCTAATTTGATTTATTGTTGCTGCAGTTTCTTGGGAAGATTGAACAGGGTTTGAAGATACATTACTCTCAGTCTTAAGTCCAATTTATCTTACACGTAATTTCCAGACAAAAATAGCATTTTGATCTTTCTTATGGTTTAAGAATTGCAAATGACTTTTGTATTATTTGCCTTTGTACCCACTTAAGTCAGAGTGATAGTAGAGGGTGGAGGTGAGCAAGCACAGTGATATTAGTAAGTCATATTAAACAGTTTTGGCTTGTTTTGGTTGCTTGGGGGTTTTCTTGTCTTTTCTTAATCACTTTCTGAGCCACCATAGAGAGACTGTAAGATTGTTTCAAGGCCTGCATAAAATTAAATTCACTGACACTAAGGTGATACTGTTGGCTTTTTTTTTTTTCTAATTCTTCCTTAGTATTTTTGAATTGCTGTAATATAAAGCTGAGATATGTTTGTTTCAATCTTGACATGCAAACTGGCCCAGCTTTATCAATTTTAACTCCCAACTTGGTATAATGTTTTTAAAGATTGACCTTGAGTAACCAGTAATAGTACATTGTTTGTTCACATAAGCTGTGATTTGTCTGCATTATGCCAATATATAAAGACAGAACACTTCCTATTAGAATTAACAGCTGATGGTACCCAGGTATGTGGCTAACCTGGCAAAGAAAAAATGTTCTGAAGTAGTAGCTTCAGAGCCAGTGTTAATAATTCTGTTCCATCTGCAGGTGTAGTATGTGTGCACGCAGTGTGCCCTGTAATGGGGCAAGATCCCTCCTTATGTCACATTAACACTCACTGTGACTAGGAGGAGTGGTGTGTGTGCTGGCAGGGTTCCTACTGTGGTTTTGGGGTTTTCTTCTTCATTTTCTGAGCCTGCATTGCTGGGAGCTCATATATCTCTTGTAAATTAGGGTAGCTAAAGCCTGCTTGGAATCAATCGTTTTTGAATCATTTTTACTCTGTGGGCGGGTTCAGTGCTCCCTGGAATGGGTGTAAATCAACTGACAGTGGCCTCTTATCTTGGGAGTAATCCATGAATTCCAGGAACACGGGATCCTCTGGCCTCCAGAGGGAAGAGCTGTCGTTTTAAGTGTGTCTTATCTTCCCGGTGGAGCTGAGCTTGCCCTGCCTGGGAACTGAGTTAGCTGGGCGCAAAGCAGCTCTGAGCCTGAAAGCTGTGTAATCATGCTGGCGTGGCAAAGCAAGCAGGGAGCTGTTTGCCAAGCACTCCTGAACTAGTGTGCTAGTTCCAGAGGTGTTTTGTGCTTAGGCAGAGCAATGACCCCTCTGACTCCTGTGAAGGGTTTTGTAACAGGCTTTCAGTCTTTCCCTTGAGGGGTGTGGGTGTTATGGTGAGCACTGTACCAGTTCTCAGCTCTCTAGTGGAGATTTTAAAGGCCCTGCCATATCAGTCTTATGGCTGGCCTGGGAGGCAGCATAAAACAGGGAAGGGCTTCAGTGTCCATCTGTGTATATGCTTGTAGTGTGGACAAGCTATCTGCACCCCTGTGCTAGTCTCTCCCTCCTCCTGTGGGTAGAAGTGGTGATGAGGTTCCAGCAGTATGAGCTGTAGCACGTTTTGGAAACTGCAGGACAAGTTTTTAAAGCACCTAAAAGGAGAGGGATATTTAATGCTCGCCCTGACATTTTTCAGTGTGTGACTTCGTCAGGGTCAGGAGGAGGCAGTCCCACAGCTCGACAGCTGGTTATTGCTGCAATGGTCCTTTTGTAGCCTCTGGTCCCATTGTCCTGCGCCTGCCTTGCTCCTGCAAGTCACAGATGGGATTGAAAATAACCATACAAAAATAACTGGTTTTCTAGTTGTTTGATGAGCAGTATGGGCTTCCTGAAAGAACAGACAAACACCAAGATGGTTCAGAGGAGAGAGATGTCCAGAGTGTGCAGAGAGCCCGGACTGCTCTGGAAACAGTTCATGATTTACAGTGCCTCACCTTCAGTACACTGGGTACTCTGAAAGCAGCAGGATGAGCAGCCAGGAGTAGCTTGTGAGGCACCAAACAGCACTGAATGAGTTTGGAATTGTCATTTCCTATAAATCATTAGTAAAACTACAATAGGCCTTTGTTTCTTTTGGTTCAGATATATGAGAGTAATAAGCAAAACCCCCAGCTACCACTAACTACCTGTAGGAAACGGCAATGATCAAAATGCTAAAAATGTTGTCTTTTATTGGAAACAAAAGGCCTTGGTCTTAACACGTAAGGTCATCCTTGCTTTAGCTATACGAATCAATTCATTCCCTTCGGCCAGGAAGGTTAAACCAGAAAGATATTGCTGTTTCCAGTACTGCTTACTTTTTATGTATGCATTTATAAATTGTCGGGGTAATCACAGTACTCTTGCAAGCCTTAAATAGTCCTAAAAAGAAAATGGAGGAAGTCCTAAACCTGGCTGTTCTGTAAGCACTGTCATACTGGACTTGGTTGCAGTAACTTACAGAATCCTTCCCAGATAAGGTGAGAAATGGTGAAAGAATTATGAATTGTTTCCCCTTTGATGAGGATGAGTGTTTTAGGCTTTTTTTCCTCTCTCTTTAGTAAGATTTAATTGTGCTATTGAGTTATTGCAAGCATCAATTTTGAGGCCATAGTTTTCAGACGTGGTTTTCCTTCAAATTCAAATAAATAAACCTGGGTGTGTTATCAGAAGGCTTGTTGGTCCGTCCCATGATTTTATGGCAATTGTTTAATTTTCCAGGTCTGAGTTCCATAACTTTTTGGTACATTGGATCATAGGACCCCGCCTCCCCCCTTTTTTTTCTTTCCCCTCCCTGAGTGCCTTTGGTTGCTGAATACTAAGTTTAGATGTTTCAGCATCATCATTTTTCTTACCAGCTAGGATGAACTTTCTTCTACCTCAGAAAATAATGCCTTCATATGATGGAATCAGTAGTTTTTGCTGGTCATACCTTTCTAGCATATGGCAGTGTAACTATTTTGTCCCTCTTACAGTCACTTTCTTATTTTCATGTGTTTTCATGCTGTTTGTTCTGTGTATGGGAAAGTTCTAAAACTGTAACTTAAAGAAGAAAAAATGGACAAATAGAACTTTTTCCCCAACAGGAATCTTTCATTGAATGCCGGTGGCATTCAAACTGGTCTACCAGTAAGATATGGCAGATACACCTTATTTTAAAAGTTCTCTTTAAAAAAAATTAAAAATCGTACCTGGCTTCTCTCTGCCCCTCCCTTCCCACATCCCAGAAACTCTTTCCTTTGAGATTATGTAATTAAATAAATTTAAGTGCAACAGAGGATTCTTTGCCTAAAAGTAGGAGTGGACAAAGAAGGAGCAAGACCCTGCATATTAAAAGCGAGTCATTGAGTTTTTTCCTAACAGAAGCTAAACTGACTCATCATATTGCGTAAAGTTTGCAATACTACAGTCCAGTTTGATATTATTCTTTCGAAGATGACTATAGTTGCGTGGGTTTTTATGAAATCATATTAGATGACAGTCTGATACAGAAATTGTAATGTAAATCAAATAATGAAATTCAAAGCTACTTTTCTGCTATGTGCAAAATAAGCAGATGTAAAGTATTACTTGACATGTCTTCTTTAAAAGTTTTAAAATGTAAAAATGCATTATGATCTTTCAGTGGGTAGACTCTTGTTTCTGGCCATCAGATGAGAAAGAGCAATATTGTTGCTCTGGAAGACTCAAAGAAAAATCGATTTTTCTCCTTGACTATTTTCAGGATTTTTCAGGAAGACTTTACTTTTCATGCATTAACCTTACTTTTGCTGTAAGTTAAACCACTTGTGAATCCTGCAGAGAGATGGTGATTCCTATCAAACCTGACATTGTATTTTAAGGGACTTTGGGAATATATTTATGGGACCAATGTACTACAAAGTCATTTTACGATATACACAGCAGTATCAGATGAATCCTAGGTTTCAGCATTCTTGGTGGACGTATGTCTTACTGTACTACCTGTATTGTTCTCTCTTGCCCTGGAGAGTAAAATGTGGTTTTGATGGAAGACTGGAGGATGATTTTAATTCCTTGCCTACTCCATGGGACTGTTCCAGCCAGATATTTAACTGAAATAAGATATGGGAGAAAATAAGGTCATGTGTATGTTTTCAGTACAATTTTTTTTCTGTCAGGGAATGAAATCTCTATTATTCTAACCACAGGTGCAGAATTCTGTCATTTTTGATGTTATTTGTTTCAAGGTGAAGGAAAAGCTGCTTGAGGAGGTAATTTGTGGTTTTGTGAGGTTGCCTGACATCTGTTAATAGAGACATAACTGGGTTTTTGTTATAGGTGAAATTTTGAATTCTAGAGAACATGCAGAAATTAATTCACAGTTTGCAAGGTGCTTGAAGATAACAATAAATAATACGAAATGAGGAGGGGGAGAAACTTGCCTGAGCTCTTTACTTATGTATGCGTGGCACTGGAGAAGTGTAACTAATGCAAGGGCATAGATTGCCTGAAATCAGCTGCTGAGGGTGGTGTGAACCATACCCCCTTTGTAACTCACACGTTGGTGAAATGGTTTTAGACTCGGTTTTGTTACAGATGTCATACCATGCCGAGCTCTCACACTGACATCACTGGCACTACTCATTCTTTGTGCGAATCACAGCTGAAACACCAAACACTTGAGTTCACCAAGTGACAAATAGATGGAAGGGTATTTTTGTGAACATATTTGAGTGTTTAGCTCGTTGAAAACAAGCAGTGTGATGTGTCTGTTGCTTCTCCTTGTCTGGTGGAAGTATGTTACAGTTTGTATGTGTCCCACTTCTCTCTGCCGGTTTCCAGGGATGAGCTTTTAAGCTTTGAATACTCTTTTTTTTATTGTTGTTGACTTCCTCAGGAGATTTTAAGGTGGATTTTACAACTTCCACATTTTTCATAGTGTTTTGAATTATTCTGAAGTTAGCTTTTATTAAAAAAAAAACCCCTTTCCTTCTTCTCTTTTTTCCCCCCCCAGGTTTACCTTGGTCTTCCTCTACATGTATGCTTTGTGCATTTTCTATGTCATTGCTTCATATTAGTTTATAACAAATCTTGAGTTTCTTTCTTTCTTTCACTTATTCTTGCCTTTTTTTAATACTGTTAACCAGAATATTTTTGATTGACAACCAACCTGCAGTTTCAGAAAACATCAGAAACGTAATTTTTGGAAAAAAAAAAAACTTGTGTGTTTTATTTAGGAAAAAAGCTGATGTCCATGAACAAGAATGAAGGAGCAGAAGTGTTTCAATAATCTCTTTTCCCTGTTTTTCAAAATGAAGAATTCTACAGGATTATAGAACCTGCTTTTCTTCATGCTGATGTCTTTTCTTACGTGGACTGACATGGGATGGTTGGTTCATGTGTTCAGTAAATGAGATTCACTTCCATGTCAGGATCCCTCATAAGAATATTGATTTGTTTTGTTTTATCTTCAGTGCAACGAAACTTCCTTCTTTTTTGAAGCACGCAACAAGGTCACATGCAAGCATCTCTGGAAATGCTGTGTAGAGCATCATACATTTTTTAGGTGAGTGATGCAGAAGTTCTGTTGTGCTTTCCATAGGGCCACTGCACTAAGTAGGAGCCTTGTTAAACCTGCAGAGAGGTGCAACAAAGGCTTGCTACCTGGAAACATGTTTTTACTCTTGGTCATAGAATGCTTTCAAAAGCCTTTTCTTACAGTGATGTGAAACAATGTTTTTAAAATTGGGTAGTTTGGTGGTTTCTTTTGTCTTAACATTCTTTTCTAAACAGTACTTCAGGTTGCATATAGTAGGTTTTAACAGAAATATTCACAAAAACATATGGCAGGATTTAAGTTGCCATATAGATTCTGATGTATTTAACCATCAGTTTTTCTGTAGCAGCATTGGCTTGAGTGAGGCCTTTGGGATTCAGACATTACTATTTTCTACAGTGCACAGAATTTAGGTTTTTTTGACAGAAATTCATTGAATTTCCATAACATTTTGCTTACTTACTGAGGTGTATAAAATCTTCCCAGTACTGCACATCTCAAAGCACTTGATTTTACTGTTGCAAAAAACACCAAGAGAAATGTGCTAAGGTGTCTGCTTGGGAAATGGTGGATGGAATTCTTGGGGCTGCCTTTAGCAGTGCTGTAAATGAGTGACCTGAGAATCCCTCCTGGAGTCTCACTACTGTGGCTTGGTGGATTTGCCTTCTCCCAAAATTAAGTGAAAGGCTGCTGGTGCCAGCAGTTTACACTTCACTCTGAATTAGAGAGGTGTGTAGTCAAGATAGGAGGGGACAAACAGCTGGCTTTGGGACACTCTCAACCCCATAAGAGTCTGTCCAGAGGTAGGGATGAAGAGGAACTAGCAGAAAAAAAATCCTTTTTAGAGCCCAGATTTGTATTCTTTTTTCTTGACTTGGGAAGGGGACTATAATTCAGACTTATCTATGCAACTTACTCTGTTGTTTTATTTTTCAAACTGCACAGGGTGCCAGAGAGTGAATCAAACTCTCTGTCGAGAAAAGTCAGCAAGTTTGGATCCATAGGTTATAAACATCGGTACAGGTGAATTTTTTTGATTGTTTTAACTTCAGTTCATTCCTTCTTCATTCTTTCTTTTCTCCTCTTTCCTTCCCATGAAAGAAAACCTCACCCAGAATATGACTCAGTATAGTTCTGAAGACAAAGAATTAATCAGGGCCATTTTAACAGACTCTTCTTGGGAGTCTGGCAGTTTTGGGACAAATGTAAGTTTTTTCTCCTTCTCCAGATCCCCAGAATTGGTTGAGGCCTGCTATAGCCTGTAGTCAAAGTGGGAGCAGCTCTGTCAGTTCTTTAAATCAGTATCTCCTTGTAAGTCCTGAAATTATGTTCAACTGGGGAGTACCAAAATGAGGGTATATGTTTTCTGACTTGAATAGGCGACAATGTTGGATGAATGCTCAAGGCTCTAAGCCTTGAAAGAAGCTGTAAACTTGAAATTAAGGGTGGATAAGGAGCACTGTTTCCACTGTCATGCAAGAAACAAATGGATCATAATGAGTAAGGTTGATAATCGTTAGCTAGGCAGATCTTTGTTGCTTTGCCTATTTCATAATCCAGACTATTTGAGTTATCACACTCTCTAACATGATCGGGATTCTCCTTGCTGTGGATAACAGGGAAATTATTGTCCTGCCTCTGTTATGAACACTATAGTCTGCTTAGTCATATGGAGAGGAACATTAAAGTGAACATAAAAAAAATTTATTTAAACTTAATAATTTACTTCAGTTTTGCAGGGAAGCCTTACTGTAAATGAGAATCAGGACTTCTACTCAATTTGTTGCCATCTGGGGCCGTGCTAGTGAGACTCCTTTATAACAGTTTGTTTTGCAGTCTTTTAGGCTGTCATTCCACATGCCAGAGGAATAGCCCCTGACTGACTGGAACTGAACAATATTAAGTATGTATGGACAATATTAAATAAGTTTTCCTGGAAGGAAAACTTACAGAAAAAGTTCAGGAAGAAATAATATTACTTTAGAAAGCTATATGTTAGAATATTCTAGGTTAGAAAAGGTCATGCTGTCTTAAGCTATTCCTAACAAACCAGCATTTTGTTTTAGTGGCTTATCTCCACTTGAAAATGTCAAATATAGGAGTGGTTGGCACAATCTTTTGATGTTTTTGCCAGTGACTGATTCAAAACAGAGTTCAGGGTAGTGCTACTCAACAGGAGAACCAAAGGTGGGATGACAAGTTAATAGCATTTTTTTTTCAGTCTCAGGATCCTCTTTGATAACTTTTCAAAGTGTTTTCTCATGATTTTATTGTGTTTTGAAGTGGCAAAACATCTTTGCGAATGACCAGAGACCCTTCTGTGCAACTTCCGCGGCCTGACCAGAGTATTGAAAGAAGTCGCAGCAAGACTTACCCCAAAAGAACACAACAGACAGGTAGGTCCTTCTCTGCTGACCTGCGGGAGATTTTGGTTCATTGTATCATCATAGGGTGACTCAGAACTGCTGTAGTGTCCTTGAGGATCTCTCAGAAGGGATTCTGTGTTTTGCCTTAGGTCAGTATTTATATCTAAGCTTAACAGGATATAAAACCTCCAGCTCTCCAGATAAAATAAAGAGTTGCTGTGGATTAAAGAGGATAAAACCCCATGTGTGTAGGTCTAAGGTAAAGGTTGGAAGGGGAGTTTGAAAACAGGCTGTGAGAACATGTTTTTTTCTCAGGAGTTCTGTCTCTTGCAGACGAATTTTATACCTGTGTGTCTTGGTTAGTATCCCATTGTTTGGACTGTTTGACCCGAGGTGCCACTTTGTGCATCCTCTTCCCACTTCAAGGGCAGTATCCCTTTATTTTGATACTAAGTGGAACAGAAGTTAGTGCCATGCAATTTTAACATGCTTCAGATGTGTGAGCTGGAAATCTATTCTGCATGCGGAAGCTGTCATGGCAAGCTGAAAGTTTTTACAGGTGTAAGAGGAAGTAGGATTAAGCATGGATCACAGAAGTCATGCCTGAATAGTATATGCTTCCCAAAATTTGGTAACAGAGATGTCAAGCTCCAGGTCCACATATGATTACGTGGGTATTGCTTAGCTTCATCTGTGACAGAAGGCACACACAGTTCAGTCAAACTTGTGCATGGAGTTAAGCACATATGTGTGTGTGTGTTTGCTATTTGAGAAAAAACTTGTCTGGGCTTTAAAATGTAAAGAATATTTCTCTTTTATCATGGTTTAATATACCACCAAATTTGAGAACCTATTTTTAAAAAGAGAGTAGATATGTACCTCTGGAAACATCCAGTGTTTATCCTGAGTGCTATCTTTTGTCTCTTGACTCAGAAACAAAGTTGGTGTGCTCTGCCTTTTAGCTGCAGTGGCTCTTGAAATGTAACATAATTAAAAGTATAGCCTTGGAAAACACAGGCAGTTTATAAAATTTTTTAAAATTTTATTGTATTTCATTTAGTGTAAAAAGAGAAGAATTACTTTACTTTCTGATTCTGATACGTTTCATTGTGTCTGCAGTTTTAAGTGGGTGTCTGAGAGGACAAGAAGCTGTTCACCCTTCAACCTAATGACTTAAACTTTTTATTCAGCTGGACTGTTGGGTTCTTAGGGCAGTAGTTCAAGCCAAACAGCATTTCCTACCTCATTAGTCCCTGGTTCTGTTTGTGGAAATTTGTCATCTAAAACTCAGCTCTTAGTTGAAAATAATGTTTGTCTTAGCCCAAGCAGCAAAAGTTGGTCTGTGTTGCTGCAAGGCTGTGCATACATTGTGTTTGTTCATTTTGTTTTCAGTCTCTTTGGCTGGAAATGTGAAGAAAACCTGAAACTTTCCTGTAGCCTCTTCTGCTGATGTAATGTGATGCAGAATTCTCTGGGTAACATGTATTTGCTATTTGTGCTTTAAACACTTTGTCTCACTTTAAAATACAATGGCTGCTTTTTCACCATTTTACTTACGTGTAGTTGTGTAATCTCTATCATCCATCTGTTTTCTTTTTTAATTCAACCTAATTGATTACCCACATGTTCCAAGTGTGCAGTCATATTCCACTGGGGCAAATATATTAACTCAGATGATATTAATGTTACATTAATTTGTTTAATTTCCCGCTCAAAGTATGGGCTAAGGGAAGAGAGCTGTGTCTTTCAAATGCCGTCTTTCCCTATGAATAAGCATATTTTCTCCTCTTTTTTTTCTTTTTTAAATTTTGTCTTTGGCTATTCACAATGATAAACTTTGAATACTCTTTATCCATTTAAACAGGCTGTCAGAAGACTCATGCTCATTCTCCTCCCTGTGTCAGACAACATGTGATAGTCTGTTGCATAAAATAAATCTACCTCTTTTTGCCTAAAATTGTTCTTAGATATAACAAAGTCCATTTCACACAATAAATCAATTTATTGTTTTAAATTGGCATATTTAAGCATCACTTGCTTAGATATATTATGTAGATTTTATTTTATAGAATATTTTTTGTCTTGGAAATTAACCTGGTAGACTAATAAGTTTTACGAGTTATGTAAAAGTTTCCCTGACTAAAATGTTTGAAAAATTAAATGACATTTCTTCTTAAAATAAATATTCCTTTTCCATGACATTATGCAGATGGTCATAATTGATAGCTAGTCCTTTGTTCTTCATTTTCTGTTTGTAGTATGGTGTAATAAGGTTAAATATGACTTGTCCAACGTTTTAAACAGGGTGATTTTAGTTTGCATGTATTATATCTTAATGTATTTTCTGTCAAATACCACTTTAGTTAGGATTCAGCTGGACAGAGTCTTATAATTTAATTTTTTTGGAATGAAAGTCAGGTTTCCATTTACTTTCCCCAAATCCAGCAGCAGCTCATGGATAGCTTGTATGAAATAATTTCCTTCCACCTTCTCTGAGTTCAGCATTTTTCCTCACCTGCTTCTTTCCCTTTTTATCTTTTCTTAAGACTGCAAAGTGAAATGTATTCAAGGCCTCATTTTTGCAGCCACTGCAATTAGCCATTCTGATTTTGTTTTATCTTTTTTTTTAATATATTGGTACCAGTGATGGGACCAGCCACAGCAATGGTTTTGGGGACAGTTAGAACAAGTGTGTGACTGCAGCATAGAAAATTGGCATTGCCTCCATCAGATAAGTGTCTGTGACACTTATGTGACCTCTAATCTCTGACATCTAATTAAAATCCTTTCCCTTGTTTGTTCTTTTTGCATACATGTTCTGGTGTTATAACCATAGCATGTGCTTTTTATATTTTTTTTCTGTCACCTGAAGGCAGAGGTTCATTATCTCTAGCAGAGCTGAGCAATAATGTTTCTTTGTCTCACCGGTCCATTAAAGTACACTAAAGTGCCCAGGACTGCAGACACTTGGTGATCTCTGGAGCGGGTGCCCAGACAATGATAGAAAATATTATTTCGGTTTCCAGTAAAAATATTTGTGTTTTAACGAGAGATTGAAGGAGATGATACTGTGAACAGAGAGAAACTATTTTTTGTGTATCAATTGCCATCGATTGCTTCCCCTGATAGAATGCACAGTGCAGACCTTTCGGCTTTAGCATGGCAGATTATCTTCCTAGAATAGAGACTACAGTGGTTTAAAATGCAGTAACCTCCATTTTGTCACTTGTTTGATGCATTTCTTATCTCAGTTGTCCTAGGGCTAGTGCAAAAATCATATCAGGAAACTTTAATGGCTATGACTTTATATTAGGTTTAGATTGTGTTTTTATATTAGTGCATAGGGGGTTTTTTGCTGTATGTTTAGGCTGGTATTCAAGTTGGTGTTCATTTAGAGAAAGGGGTTTTTTTTGTTTTGTTTGTCAAGCCTTGTGAGTGAGATAAGTGTAACTTGTTTCATTTGCTTATTCTTCCCATTTCAGCTGAGAGAGAATTACAGTTGCAGTTTGCAAATAATAAACTCAAACATGGAACAGGATCTCTCACTATTCTGTCTCACCCTCTTAGGGCCAGGCTGATAATGTTCAGCTTTCTCAACATAGGGTGAAAGTGTTCATTATTCTTTTGGCTGAACGCTGGACGTGAAAAGCTCCTTGGGAACATCCTCTCAGGACAAACATTGATGTGACCAGACCTGTTGCTGTGTGTCTGAGTTTATTCAACGGTGGAAAACACATTGCTTAGCGTTTGTTGTTGTTTGGTAGCTGAGGACTTGGTTTGTCCCTGCTTTGCACGCAGGGTAGTTTTACAAATCAGGGTAAAATGAGGGCTGCCATCCTCATTTAGAAGCCAGGTGGAGAACTGGGTGTGGGTATTACAATTACAGTACTGTCTGTCTTGTGATAATCCCTAAGCAATCATATTTTGCCACAGGTGCCTGTCACTACCCTTCTTCACCAGCCTCAGCCATGGTAGAACTGTTGGTCTGGCCCAGTCAGAGTCTTTTCCCAGAAAATGGTGAGATTGGGTTTGAAAGTTGGAATTTTGACAAAATGGATCTTGAGGTGATTTTAGCTATTTCCTAACTCATTTACTTTGAGCTTGATACTTTAAAGTTTACTTAAAATCCAGCATTTTGTAAAAGGATGGGCGTGACTGCTTCCGCATTTCAGTCATGGGGCGGGAGATGAACAAACTCTTGAGGCTACAGGCTTAGAAACTAATAATAAAAACAACCATTATCACAGAGTAGGCTGTCCTGGTGCAGACATATGGAAGTCCATTCATTTTTGCAGGCTCTTAGTAGCTCAGAGTGACTGCGTGTTTTCCATTTGATCACACTGTCTGCTGCTCTCATGACTTGGTTTAAATACAAACACTGCTTCCAGATAACATCAGTTAAGTGGCTTTACCTGATAACAAACAGGCATGACAAACTAACTACCTTGCCAGGCTGATACGGTTTTGGACACTTGAGTTTTTAAAAATGTAATAGTTGGCTTGAATTGAATGCACAAATCAGTGTCAAGATGGCTGTAAAAGGGAATTAAGTGTGTGCATTCACCTCACTGGACAAGTGCAGTGCAGTGCAGTGAATGCTGAGAGTACCTTATCCAGCCAAATGTAAACAACCAGGGAAACCTTCCACGAATGAGATGTTCAAGATTTCTGGCTGTCTAAGGTACTTTTTGAGAGGCCTATTGCCTTGGCATGCAAGAAACAGTGATACAGCTGAGTTTTTGCAATGGGGTTAGTGTTTGGACAGTTTTTTTGGAGTCTGCTCTTTTATGTTAAGTAATTATATCATACAGAGGTATAAGTTGGTCGAACAGTATGGTAGTCAGTAAAAGATACAGCAGGTAGAACATACTAGGAGACAATAATTACAGTTTCTGTAAGTGTGGACAGAGAACTCCTGATTAACCCACCCTGGCCTGACACCCAGAGGTGACTGGGTGCTGGCAGAATGGTAAGGATATTACCTAACACAGCAAAGGATCAGTTCTCGAGGTGTCTATTTCTTTTATATCATCTGACCCTTGGTTGTTTTTCTGGCAGCACAAGTTTTTATTGCTCCATTAAGTTACAAGCACTTTATGTGGCTTAATCAAAAGCTGCCTCACAAAGGAATACGTGAAGTACTGAGATTAATTCCTTTGTTTAAAAAAGTGATATATTTGCTGATTTCTGCAGAAGACTAGCAGATTTAACCTGTAAGAGAACCAGTTGATGAACAGACAAAATGCCTTAGAATATCTCAAGTATTTGTGTTGAGGTAGGGTCCAGACACTCTGAATGCCAAAGGGGTGGCATGGGAAGTTGAGGGAGATTGTGAAGAAATCCTTTCTCTGAGGCTGGGAAGAAAACTTATCACGCAAAATCTTTTCATAGCTTAGATTAAGACATTACATTTTTGTTTTAGCCAGACAAAATGGCTTGGGGTTTGTACTACTCTGCTAACAACACTGTGATGCTGTTGCTTGTGTCCAGAGGACATAGTATTACAATCTTCAGTCTATTTCGTTATCTTCAATGAACATGCTCAGAATCCTGTCCAGAGAAGGTCTACATCAATAATGATATTGTTTTGTTGTTCTACTTGACATCTGTTTCTATAGATGGTAACAGTTTTGTAAGAAATGTCTGAAATTGCCAATTAGGTGGAAAGACAATGTGTGAAGTGAAGGAAAATTACAGATTAATATTAATAGCATGTGGATACAAAAAGGCCTGTTAGAAAGGTCTTTCCAGCTTCTTGCAATATTCTGTGTGAATCTTTCCTTTCTCACACAAGCTATGAAAACAGTAAGATGGTTTTTGTATAACTATCTGAACACCTGGTGTTTGTCTAAGTTCTGTTTATGATACACTGGAGAAATGCTATTGAAATGGGTTTTGTAAGACTTTAGCCAATCACCCTAGGGGGTGGGTGATCACTGACCAATCACCTTATGTGCTTTCAATATAAGTGGGGTATTAATTAATTAAATAATGTCACTTTCTTGCTGGATACGAGTGGCCTCATTTCTCCGTCCCCGGTAAACAGCAACATCAGCATAGCATGGAAACTGAAATCATAGCAGCAGGAGGAACCAAACTCTATTCCCCTCACACCTTTATTCTCATTGTTGACTGAGCAGGGAGTTTCCTTCTGTTGACAGTGGCACTGTATCCCTTTGAGAACAACAGCTTCAGACTTCTCTGACTGACGTGGAAGAGTAATGAATGTACTTCATGTTAAACTTTATTGTGTGCTGGTACAACTAGAAATAAGGGTAAGACACAAAAATGTGATCCTCACACACCCTTAACAAGAAGAGCATGCACCAGATATTTTGTGTGTCATTTTCTCTCTCATGCTGTCCTGTGTTCAGGAGGTGATTATGCTGAATAGGTGTGCAAACATTTGTGCTACAGGACTCATCTGTTTTGGGCTTTTTTTTTTTCTTTTTACAGGTTCTAAGAACATGAGCCAGATTACAACAAATGGGGAAAATGAAGGAACTACCAAAATTATTGCACCTTCTCCAGTGAAAAGGTACATAGACCCACAGTTTCCTTACAGCTTTTAAGAGGTTGTACAATGCATTGGGTAAGGAACACGTTTAGTAATCATTAGTATGAGTTTATCCTGCCCCTGAGCTCAGGACCATCTGATCTTTTGCTGACAAAGGTCAGAGAGTGTTGCCAAGTAATTAATTTTTAAAAACCCTGGTCTTCCAATCAATGCAGAACAGGGATTTCAGGCAACACATGGTTTGAACACCTATAAATCAGCACAAGTTAATGGGAAGGCAGTCTCAGGTTTAAATAGGAAAAAAAAAAAACAGGTAATGACCCAAAGTGTGCTGGTCAGGATTGTCCTATGAAGCGCTGTTAGCCTCTCCCCTGGGAGCTGTGGGCTGGCTGTCAGAGCCCTCAGGGCATGGGCCTTCTGTCTCTGAACAGGGCAAGCTTGGGGTGTGTGGGCAGGGAGGAGCTGGGCATGGGCTCTCTCCCAGCAGGTTTGTTAATCTTGAAGTGATTAGCCATTACGTTGTTCAGTTTGTAATAAAAATCAGGAATGTTTGTTCCTGATCCGTAGGAGCAGTGAATTGCCAGGGTTTCTCTGGACTTGTGTGGTCTGCTGTGTCTAATTTATCAGTGCTGAAGTGCACATCTCGGGTTATTAAGCATATTTGAAAGGAAGAGGTAAGGCTCAGATTCAGAAAGGGGTTTATATCCCAACCCCTAATTTTAGGGGGAATTTGTGTGCCTGAATCAGAAAAGGAGTGATCTGACAAAAGAATGAGTCAAAAACACAGCACTTAACTTTTGTTTAGTTGCCTGGATATCTATCTGTCTCTGCATGCTTGGCAATCCTGACAGTTGGGGTTTTTCTTAACTGCGTAACTCTTAACTGGACTTACCTATGCATTCAAGTTGTGGGCTTCACATAGTAGGTATCTGGATGGACCTCTGGAAAAGGATCTAAAAGATTTACTGCAAATACTTGGTGGATAGTGTTCTCTATTGCCAAATATTTAGAACAGTTCACCTCCAAAAGAAAGGCTGAGTTAAATTGCTTTCTCATGTTGAGGGAAATTGAATCCACTATTCCAGTCCTTAGAAAATAATGCTAATTGCGTGTTAAAAGAAAGTTTATGATTTCGCCACTTGGTCATGCTGAAGCTAAACCATTAAGTAGAAAACAATACAGAAGTAAAAAAACACGTGAAGGGAGGGCACGAAGATTCAGGCTCTTTTCAGTGGTGCCCAGTGACAGGACCAGGTGGGCACACACTAAAACACAGGAGGTTCTTCCTGAATGTCAGGAAACAATTTTTCCCTACGCAGATGACTGAGCACTGGAAAAGGTTGTCCAGAAACATGGTGGAGTCTCCATCCTTGGAGATAATTCCTCAGCTGTCTGGGAATAGTCCTGGGCAGCTGAATCTGGGTCACCCTGCTGGAGCAGGCAGCCGGACCAGATGACATCCAGAGGACCCCGACAACCCCACCATTGTGTTGTTCCGTGATTTGTTAGGAGAGAGAATGATATAAAGCAAAAGGTACCATTATTCCATGTGCAGAGATCATCATTTTGGGAGGCATGGAAGTCCTTCATGACAGAATTTTTAGCAATGAACTGTTAAAAAGAAACAGATAGGTAGGTTTTAAAGGAAGAACCAAAATAAGTGGTGCTCAATATGACAGCTTCAAGGTTTCTGAGTTTAGTTTCTTGCCTTGACAGTTTAAAAGCAGTTCACAGGCAGATTCTTACAGAGTCATGTTTTAGACAGTGTTAGTCACTTCCAGGACAAAAAAAGGTGTTGGAAGTTGTTTTTCTATTTAGGATTTGATTTGTTTTTCTCTGTGTCTCTGTCTGCACATGTAAAACACCTTTTGAGTCTGCCAGGCTTTGTGTATATGAGAGGCAGCACACAAAATTTGTGTAGCATTTACAGTTTGGAAATTTGCTCCATCCTGTGTAATTCTTGCATTAGTTGTCAGTGATACTTGCAGAGCATCTCTCAGTAGTTTTCACAAGCTGAGTTTTCATATTTAACATCTCATTCACAGATGAGATCTGTAGTTAATCGCTTCTGCATAAGTCGTATAAATTCAAATCATAAAAACCCCCCAATGACAATGATCTCACATGAAATTCAGATCCTAACCCTTTCAGATACTTTGAGTGAACTCAGTACCTTTTGCAACTGCATTTCTGGAGATACTGCTGGAATTGGAAGAGCTGCCATGCTCTAGCTTTCTGTCTGTAAAGTGTGTGTCTGCTCCAAATGAATAATGACTTGGGAATTTAATGCAGTAAATTTACCTCCCTGGTACTTTTGCTTTTTCTTTTTAAGATTTGAAAACAGTATTCACATTTCTCTAAGTTCAACCTAGGTATTGTTCAGTAGTTCATGCTGTGCAAATCAATCCTTTTTATAGTATGGGACAGAAATGTATTTATCTGAGTTACTTGCTCAGTCTGTAGTAATCACATATTTTTAAGCCTGGGAGTAGATTGCATGCACCTATGAGTCAATAATTAATGGGTGCAGTATTAAGAAAATGATTTACCTGATAAGGTATAATTTAATTTCTTTTCCTGCTGACTTACTGTAGCTTTGTATTTTGTTCACTCTGTGAGAATTAAATTATTAACTCGGTGACCTATAGTAACCAAAGGCTGAGGTTAAAAGTGGATTAGTGAGTTAAGTAGCCACTATTCCTTCATAAAGCTGAGTCTGTCACCTCCTGCTCTGGGAAAAGAACTCCCAGCTTATGTTCTCCTCTCTATAAGCAACTGTAAAGCTTTTATTTTTTCTGCTTGAGTAGCACTTTATAACTATATGATGTATTAACGATTGTATGGGATTGCTGTCAGTAATACTTCTTGACGATCTGAGTGGAAATCAGTGTGACTGCCTTGTTCTGTCTCAGATGAACTGCTTGTCCGTGCAGGAAGAGAGCTCTAGAGATGGTGCTGTAGGAAAAGCTCTGCCGAGCCATTGGCAAGGACAGGGTGCGCCTCAGCTAAAAGCCACTTCCCAGCATTTGAAATAGCAATTATCTGGGAGCTTTAATGGGTCAGAAGCTGTAAAACCTGACAACGGTGGGAATGATAGGAATAAAGGAAGAATTGGAGCATCCTGCTTCCCCCCCCCAGCCCGGCCCCGGGTGTGGTGACAGACTGGTTACAAACACTGATACATCTCACAAGCCAGGTGACTGCCCTGGTACTTTGCCTCGCAGCAGTCAGTGAAGTCAGCTCTTTCACAAAAACGTCTTTCTGGCAGAAATAAAACCCAAGGCTTTACTTGGGAGGGTATGAGAAGGATATGCTGCTCTGTGAACCTATGAACCTGTGATCTGTCATACTTTGAAGAGTTTTCATCACCCCTGCCTTTGTTGCTCCCATTTTAAAGCAGGTACTGCACACCTGGAAAAATGGTAGGGAAATACGATAAGGATAATCTGAGGTATGTGGTGACTCCCATACTGGGAGAGATTAAGTAGTCTCTGGTTCTTTCACTTGGAAAAGAGATTAGACAGTTAAAAATGTGTAAAAAAAAAAATAAGGGGTGGAGTTTTTGATTAGGGAGCCATCATTCATAGGTGCTTGTTTTTCTTTATTTCTTTCTATAATCACAGATAAATAAATCTTTATTTCTTTCTATAATCAGGAACAAAGGATGGAAGTTTTGAACCAGGTGTTAGTTTTGAAATAAAATAAATAATTCTTTATGTCACAGCCAGATACTGGAACATACTCCTACCAGGCATTATTTATGACAAAAAATGAAAAATGTTCAAGCAGTATTTAAGTAAATCCATGGAAGAAAGTTTCATTAAGAGCTATGTAAAATAAAAAGGAGGTAAAGTCTCTGATTCAATAAACTCTTAACTGCATATTTTGGAAGACTATGAGATCATATTGTATGTTTGCTCTACTGTTAGACTTTTTGCCTAAGAATCTGTTCTTGTTTATTTGGAGACAGGATTGACTGTTTTTTTGACTCAATGCTGCCACAGTTATGAGCTTGCAAAGATGACTTTTTTCCTTTTATTTTTTTTCCCCTTCTTTCTCCCTCCCCTTATGATTGCTCTTTTTAGGAGAGATTTTTCAACACAGCATCTCTTCACCTTCTTTCACATATCAAACAAGTAACTGTATGCCAGGGTGTGTGTCTGTGATGAGTGTATGCCTTTAAAATTAAATTTTAAGTGGTCAGCATAAAAGAAAATGGGATCTGTGTACAGTGTTTTTTTTTTTTAAATAAGTAAATATATATGTATATATCTGTACTCTTATTTAGCTTTAAAAAGATGAAAAATGAAAACAGTCCAGAAACACAAAGAAGTAAAACAAATGCTCCGTGGGAGGAAAATGGCCCACAGAGGTAAGGCAAGACTTGATGTCTTAGGTATTGTGCAGTGGTAAATATCATGCCACAGCAGTAGGTTGAAGGATATTAATATAATATATTCATGTGTTATTTGATTCATAATAGATGTGTATTACATGTAAACAGATAGGTTCTTTCACGGATACATAAGCAGTCAAAAATGAGGAAAGCATTTGTAGGAGGAGGTCAGCAGTGGCTTTCTACAGAGATCTGTTCATAGACGTTTGATATTTAGTATTATTTGTCAAAGAAACTGAAAAGGGGTGATAAAGTTTGGTGATGATACGGAATTGTTTAGGATAGTGAGAAATTTGGCTGTGAAGAGTGGCAGAAAGACCCCTAAAGTGTGACTGGTTGGTAGATCCTGTTGAGTCAAAAAATGTGAAGAGAGGTACAAGAGGACAAAAAAAAAAAAAACCACCCTAGATTTCTGATTAATATAAAATGCTGTGGAATTATGATGGATAACAAAGAAAACATCAGCTGTGTAACAGTCAGAAAAACAATTAGCAATTATTAGTAAAGCAAGAGAACAGCATTAGGCCGTTATATAACTTCATGGATCACGTATGTGCTCCATGAATTTTGGGAGCAGTTCTGATGTCTTTATCTCAGGAAAAGGAATAGGCTTTGAGAGGGGCAGCAGAGGTAATCAAAGATGTGAAAGGCTCTGCAGTAAATCTGTACAAGGAGCATGGGCGTAGGCCAGACAGGATTCTTCCTTCAGTCTGTAAAAGAGGCAGTTTCAGGGGTTAACATCTAGAAAATCACGAGTCATACTGAGAAAAGAGAAAGACATCAGGACTGTATTTTTCCAGCAAAAGAACTGAAGATCTTCAGGTGAAGCTATTGAAGGTAGTTTAAAAGTGTTGGGAAAGGCAGTGAGTGGTGACTCACCATGAGTGGGATACCTGTGGTCCTCCTTTGCAAGGGGTGCTGCAAGCTGGTGAATTCCTGGGGGAAGCTGGGCGACTCATGCAACAAAAATCCTGAAGGGCTTCGGGAGGCAGAGGTGCAGCAGCTGGCTCAGCAAGCCCCCTGGACTGGGAATGGCATGGGACTCAGGGAGCACTGGGGAGCTGTCTTCAGGGTTTTGCTTCCTGTAGTTGTTTACAGCTGCTGTTGGAAACAGGCTACTGAACCAGAGAGCACGTAAAGTGTAATACAGAATGGTCCTGCTTTTCTATGACAATTCAGATCTATACATGATGTGTCATTTGGGCTACCTTAATGATTTACCCCTTGTGCTCCTTCTGTAAACAGAGTAGTTTTCAGAGTAAGGACAGAGCAGTGAGCAAATATTCTCTTGCTAGACAGACCTTCCTTTTGTCATTTTTAGAGAAGTGGTGTCATCTTGTCACTTTATGGCTCCAGTGTTTAAATTGCTCTCAGGACAGCAGGAAGTTTAATCTTGCAAGAGCCAAAGAATGGTAGGATTGAGTTTTTGCAAATCTATTCATTCTAAAGCACTATGCAGTTTTAGACACATAAGCAGGCTGTATGTTGCAGAGAGGCTTTCACAGCTCTTAATAATAATTCTTATTGAGATGAGCTGTGGGAACTTTTCACCTGTGCAGAGCAGTGCTGTAATCAGCTGTCTGCAGAAGTAGATGAAAAAGAATGGATTCAATTTGAAGGCCAGAGGCTTTTAAGAAAGCAGAAAGAAAGCTGGATCTTGGAACACCTCCACACCACTGGCAGAGATTTGCGTGGACAAACAGAAGAGAAATGGAGGTAGAATTTTTTCATATTCCCAAGCATCAGCTCTGTGATGAAGATGTATGTCATGACAGGAACATGGGAAGTTTTCAATACTTACATCCATGGAAAACATGAAGAATGCCTAGCTCTGGGTTGGATACGCCATACTAAAGCACAGAAATTTTATTATGGTAAAGGAATATGAATAAACTAAAATCTGTATTTTGTTAGCTTAAGAGTTGTTGGCTTGGCAATGCTAAGAGGCCTCTCTCCTACATTTTCAAGGTTTAGTGTGCAAAATGTATTGCTAGAAAGCAGTACTATCTGCATTTAAAAATGCAGTAGCATAGCACACACATTAAGAGCCACAAAAGCACATATATAGCCAAATACTCATCCGTGCATGTGTGTTTGCATGAATCTTTTTGTTTTTGTAAGCTGAATCTCAGTTAGCTAGCCTAACTGTCCTGGAAATTTTAAAGCTGACTCTTTGCTCTTCTTTTTTAACCTTAGTGGACTGTATAATTCTGCCAGTGACCGCAATAAATCACCAAAGTTTCCTTACTCTCGCCGAAGGAACCCATCTGGTGGCAGTGAGAATGAGTCTGGGCAGCCAGTTCGGAGGAGGTAAGAACCTCAGGGCTAATTACTGTCAGCTTCTCAGTGTAGAAACTTGAGGTCCTGCATGCTCAGTGTTCAGCTCATGGAGGCACAGCTGGGTCCTGGGAAAAGGGGTATTCCAGGGGCCAGTTATTAGTCAAAAAGACCACCTGAGCAAGAATAGCAGAGCTGTTTTTGGAAAGGAAGGTTTGGTCAGGTTGTTTGCTTGTGTGCTGTTGTGGGAAAATGGTGTTAAAAATGTGAGAAGTTGCATTATTGACATGTGCAAGATTCCTTTCGTTACTGGAGCTGTTTTTGCCTGGTGAGTGATAGAAGTGATGGATTTGTTTGCTTGACAATGAGCTTCAATGCAGTGTTGTAAGTACATTTCTTTGCTTTAACTGCCACAAGGATTAAACAAATGAGCCATAAAGCTGTCTTCAACAGTCCCATATGTGAACCACTTTGCATTAGAGAGGACACCAGCAAAAATACAACTATGTGACACTGTCAGTTGGTACAAGCTGAATTGAGTGACTTAGGGCAGTAAAATAGAATGGATGGAGGCTCTGTGCTGTGCGTCCTTGATCATGTCCAAAAAGCAAATTACAGGGACTGCTCTGAAGCGACAGAGTATTGAGAGACTGTGTGTTACCTGGGATGATTTGTCCTTCTGAGAAGCTGCTTTCATTGCTGGGGCACCCTGCCTGGTGCTGTGATCTCTTATGAAGTATAAACAAACACAGATACCATGCCATATTCATTGCAGTCTTCTAAAACTGCCTTAAGAGCCAGCCCATGGCCCATCTCTTTCTGACAGCTCTGAAATAATTACCTGTTTGGCCTTCAAAGCCAGAGGTTGCAAAGGGGTCTCTGACATTGCAGCTATATTGATGAGGAAATCTAGTTTGATGTGGAGCTTTTATCCTTGTCAGGTTTCTGAACTGTTTCAGACCTTTTATCTGCCATTAGCCGTCTGGGACAGGAGAGAAGAAACTCACCCGTGTTGCGTGCTTAGTGACCTCAAATAAATCAGTGTAACTGTCTCTCGGGCAATGGAGTTATGTTCATTTGCTCTCTGGGATACAGTCCTCATAGGTGTTAACACCCATGTGTTTCCTGAATGGGTTTTGCGATGTTATAACCTCAGCCCAGCCCCAGGCAGCCCCTCACTCACTCCCCCACCAGCAGGATCAGGGAGAGAATCAGAAGGATAAGAGGTAGAAAACTCACGGGTTGAGATGGAGACAGTTCAATAGGGAAGGCAAAAGCTGTGCACACAAGCAAAGCAAAACAAGGAATCAGTTCACTGCTTCCCATGTTTGGGCAGGTGCTCAGCCATCCGCAGCAGAGCAGGGCCCCATCACACTAACGGTGACTTGGGAGGACAAACACCATCAGTCCAAACATCCCCTCCTTCTTCCTTCTTCTCCCACTCTATACACTGAGCCTGATGTCACAGGGTCTGGAATATCCCTTTGGTCAGTTGGGGTCACCTGTCCTGGCTGTGTCCGCTCCCAACCTCCCATGTACCCCCAGTTCCTCCCCACTGTGGCCTTGGCTCAGTGCAGTCCCTGCTTAGGAATAATAAAAGCATGTCTATATTATCAACCCTGTGTTCAGCACAACCCCAGAACACAGCCCTGTACCTGCCATTGTGAAGAAAACCAACTCTTCTGCAGACAAACCCAGCACAGCTTTTCTGATGCGTTGCCAGCTTAGTTGTCAGAAGGACTTGTAAAAATAAAAGACTAGAGATTTGCAATGCAAAGCTCTCATATCAAGTAAAGAAAAGTGTTTGTGCACTGTGCAGCAGGAAATTGTTTTTATCATCTGGAGTTTGCATTGGGCTGATCTAGTCAGTGGATAGACAGTCATGCCAATAGCAAGTTTTCTCTTGGGCTACCACATGAACAAAATGTTTTTAAAAGTCTTATCTCATATGTGAGACTGTGAAGACTGACAATAGTAGGTAGATTCTAACTTAATTATGCCTTCCTGAGTCTTAGTTTTATTCATGCACTTTCCTTTTCCAAATATTAGTAACAATAGCTGTGTTGTTTATGCACTCTTTACTGGAGTTAAGAGGAAACCACCAGGCTCTGCTATGTTGCAAACAGTAGGGAACTCTAAAGGCCAGCATGCTATACTTAACTTTGCAAGTCAGGGGTTTGCAATGAGAGCTTGAATGGAATCATGCCTTCAAAACTTATCGTAAAGGTGTCCTGAAAGGTTTAAAACAAGCACATGCCCTATTTTCTCTACCTGAGATCGTATTGAAAAACAAAATCATCAGAAAACTAAATCACTTTGTAAAGTTTTAGGGTTTTTTTATGGGTAGTTTTGTGTATTTGTATTAAATGACTCAATGATATTTCATTAAAACTTCCTTAATGTCACAGGAAAAATCAAAACAGTGGTGAAGATTCAGATTTAAAGCAAAGGAGAAGGTAAATATATGATCTGTAGCAGCTATGAAATGATAGTGAAGATACTGGTCATATTTTGGTTCACTGCATCCCCTCCTTTCCTTCCTTCTCCCTCATCTTAAATGTATAAAAGGTTTGTTATATTATGACCATTTAATTTTTTGTTTCTTATCTTTCGTTAAACTGCTCTGTGGCACAGCCTCATCACAGCACAGAGTCTTGCAGCACATTGTTACTACCCCATGTTAGAAGCAGCTTGTGAAAATTTCCTAAGGGCTTATCTGCAACTTGAAAGTCAGTTCCAGAGGTTTTAGCTTTTGGAGTTTGAATCTGCAGATTTGTTTTTACTTCTCCAGCCTTCCTACCCACTTTTTATTAATCTGTTTTGCAAGCAAGTGTGCTATCATCTGAGATGAATTGTCCTGCAAAAGGTAAGTGCAGAGGCATATGTAACTCCTGATGGTCCTCTTGCTGTCTTGCACATTTTTGTTGATTTTTTTCTTAAGCTTCTCCCTGCCGTCCCCGCCCCCCCCACCCCCCGCCTCCATCTCCCATTTCACACCTGACTACTTGTCACATTTCAAATAAAATGCAGGTGTGAATTTGGGTGTGCCCTTCAACAACTTCAGCTCTTGACAGATTTTTGCCACATCTGCCTGTCATGACTCTGTTCAGTGCTTCTCCTCGCTCCTGTGCTCCTGCTTGCACTGCTGGAATGAGGAGACAGTGTAGTGCATAGCAATGTCAGAGTCTCCTGGAGCTTGGGAAGGAGAGGAGGCACTCCCAGGATCTGAATCACTGCTGCAGCACGGGAAAGGAGCTCTGGCAGAGATACAAACATCTCGGGGACAATCACAGGAAGCCAGAGAAAGTGCTCACATACTTTGTACTTATTATAAGGTAACAGAATATTTTTTGGAAGGATGTTAGCATTACAAGCTGCCAGTGGTAGTCCTGTGATGGACGTCCAGCACATAAAATGGAGAAAATTTAGTTAGGCATCTCAGGTGGAAAGCCTCAGTGCTCAGAAGGGACCTCTTCCCAAAGGCTGTGCACAGGTTTGTTGTACATTGCAAAAGACCTTCTCCACTTCCTCACTATTTGGCTATTCTCCTCTCATTTTAATCACGAAAAGACTGTGCCAGGATGTGAGCTTTCCTCAGCCCTCCAAGCCCTCTTCTAGAGAGTATTTATTGTGTCTCTTGTAAAACTGACTATGACTTCTTTCCTGCTCCTTATGCCAGACCATATAGGTATTCTACCTGCAAAATATCAAATATATTGTATGACGAGGAAAACAGGGGAATAAAGGATAAAAGGTACCCTGAAATTGTCAGAGGTCAGGATGATCTCGTGTTCTTGCACCTGGTTTAAGAAACTATCTTTTTTCCCCCCAATTTTTGGTATTTTATTCAGTTCAGTAAAAGTTGATATTTAATATTCAGTGAAAGATAATCTGACAACAAGCATGAGCAGCTGCCACTCAGCTGACAGCTCAGCAGCCCTTCTGTGTCCCCACAAGTGCTTTCCTGACAGCGAACACAAGGTAATTTGATGTGCAGTATCCAGAAGGTGGATCAGATTTCCATTCCTGAAAAGTTAGAGAAAGGCTTATCTTGAGTTTGATCAAATTGGATGTTTTATCTTGTACTTTGCCTGCCACGCTGTGATTTTTGGCTGTTTTGGTACCTTATGAGATAAATTAGTTGAATCACAGTAAGAAAATTCTTGTCATAGTGAAAAATGTAGAAGAAAAGAGTCATGCTAATAACCTGGAAGTGTGAAAGAACAGTGTTGCTCCAATGACTTATTAATGTTGATGTTGGTGGAATATTTATTAAACATCTGGCTCGCTGTGCTAGGTCTGCTGCAGTTCTAGAGCATGTATTGCTCTTAACTCTTCCATTGTGGTTGAGTGAATCTTTTTGACACCATCTTTTAATCTTCCTTCTTCCTTTGGGGTTACAATTTTCAATAGTAACACACATATTTTTTATCCTCACTTTGAGCTTCACCCAGAAAGGTGTATTTTTAGCTGGCAACCTGGATATCCTGGCTTTAAATTATGAACATGAAGTTTGGGGATAGGGAGAGGCTTCATCTCTGGGGGAAATTTCACTTTGCCAAATTTATTCCGTTCAGACAAGCTGGGTTGAATTGATTTTCCTAGACTTTAGCTGTCCTATTATTCTAAGACATATTTGTTTGAGTGGGAGCTGTTTGAGTTAATGATTTCCTAATTTGGGAGGGGAGAACAGACTCCATAGACTGAGGCATTTAAAAGCTCAGCAACTGGATGAAGGCAACCATAAGTCACTGGTATTATGGAGAATTTCATGAGGCTCTCAGGTGTGTCAGAATGACATCTGTAACAGTGTCCTGGTTATACAGTCCTAGTCCTCTAGAAAGCAGAGTGATGTGTCCCTCACCAGACAGAACAGTTCCATGCTGCATCTGTTCTGTTCCCTAGGAACAATCTTCTTCATCCTCTTTGGACTCTTCCTCCTGAAATAAATAGCATAGGCAAA
>VXAZ01001298.1:0-16371 GCA_013399875.1 Gymnorhina tibicen
AGGAAATGTCCCATGCCCCACCACTACGGACCAGAGTCTGCTATTGGGAGCAAGCGGCCCCCACTTGAGAGAGAGGGTACACACCACGAGGTAACCTGTGGTTTTACCTGTGTGACCATGGAGAGGACATGAGGAAATGGGATGGAAAACCCACCTCTGCCCTAGCAGCATGGGAACGTGAGTTGAGAGGAAGNAGGAAATGGGATGGAAAACCCACCTCTGCCCTAGCAGCATGGGTACGTGAGTTGAGAGGAAGGACAACCACCGCAGGAAATTCTTCAAGGATAAATGCCATTCCAGTTTCCAGTGAGCAAGTCCTCAGACAGAATAGAAGGGATGATGTTACTTCTGATACTCTTGAAGGGACCTCCAGGTCATATTTACCAGAAGTGAGCAACGAGTACTATGACCAGAACTAGAGGGGCCCTGCCTCCAGCCAGGTGGAGGAAAGTGGCAATCGGATCTATTGGACTGTGAGGATCTGATGGCCTGGCACATCAGACCCACAAGAGTATAAGGCATTAGTTGGCATCGGTGCACAATGTACCCTGATGCCATCAAAATATTTAGAGGCAGAATCCATCTCTGTTACTGGGGTGACAGGGGGATGCCAACAGCTGACTGTACTAGAAGCTGAAGTGAGCCTGACCCAGAGCAAATGGCAAAAACACCCCACTGTGACTGGTCCAGAGGCCCCATGCATCCTTCACACATTACCTGAGGAGAGGGTATTTCAAGGACCCAAAAGGGCATCATTGGGATTTTGGGATAGCTGCTGTGGAGACAGTGGAAATTAAACAGCTGAATACCTTGCCTGGTCTCTCATAGGACCCTTCTGCTGTGGAACTGATGAGGGATGAAGAACAACAGGTACCGATCGCTACCACAACAGTGCACCGTCAGCAATACCGCACTAACCAGGACTCCATGGCCCCTGTCCGTGAGATGATTTGTGAACTGGAGAGCCAGGGAGTGGTCAGCAAGACTCACTCATGCTTTAATAGTCCTCTATGGCCAGTGCATAAGTCCAGTGGAGAGTGAAGACTGACAGTAGGCTATTGTGGCCTGAACAGTCACACCACTGCTGAGTGCTGCTGCGCCAGACATACTGGAACTTCAGCACAAACTGGAGTCCAAGGCAGCAAAGTGGTGCCACCATCAACATTACTAATGCATTTTTCTCCATTCCTTTAGCATCAGAGTGCAGGCCACAGTTTGCATTCACCTGCAAGGGTGTCCAGTACACCTGAAATCAACTGCCCCAGGGGTGGAAACAGCCCTTCCATTTGCCATGGACTGATCCAGACTGCACTGGAGAAGGGTGAGGCTTAGAACACTTGCAATACATTGTTGACATCATCATGTGGGGCAACGCAGCAGAGGAAGTTTTTGAGAAAGGGGAGAAAATAATCCAAATCCTCCCGAATTCCAGTTTTGCCATAAAGCAAAGTAAGGTCAAGGGACCTGCCCAGGAAATTCAGTTCCTAGGAGTAAAATGGCAAGATGGACATAATCAGACTCCAGTGAATGTGGTCAACAAAATAGTAGCCATGTCCCCACCAACCAGCAAGAAGGAAACACAGGCTTTCCTAGGCATCATAGATTTTTGGAGGATGCATATCCCAGAGTACAGCCAGATTTTAAGCCCTCTCTACCTTGTGANCATAGATTTTTGGAGGATGCATATTCCAGAATACAGATTGTAAGCCCTCTCTGCCTTCTAACAAGTTGGGTGCTGAACAACAAGAAACTTTTGAAAAAATTAAACAGGATATTGTTCATGCAGTAGCCCTTGGGCCAGTCAAGACAGGACAAGATGTGAAAAATGTGCTCTACACTGCATCTAGGGAGAATGATGTTTCCTGGAGTCTAGCAAAAAGTACCTGAGAAGACTCGAGGATGACTCCTGGGGTTCTGGAGTCAAGGACACAAAGGATCCAAGGCCTGTGACACCCCAACTGAAAAAGATACTGGCAGCTTATAAGGGGGTTGGAGTTGCTTCAGAAGTGATTGGCACTGAAGCGCAGCTCCTCCTGGCACCCTGACTGCCACTGTTAGGCTAGATGCTCAAAGGGAAAATCCCTGCAACACATCATGCCACTGATGCTACCTGGAGTAAATGGATTGCTCTGATCACACAGTGAGCTCGAATAGGAAACCCCAGTCACCCAGGGATCTTGGAAGTCATCATGAACTGGCCCAAAGGTGAAAATTTCGGACTATCATCATAAGAGGAGGAGGAGAAGGTAAAACATGCAGAGGAGGCCCGATCATGTAATCAGTTACCAGAAAATGAAAAGCAATACAATCTCTTTAATGACGGTTCCTGCCATATTGCAGGGATACATTGAAAATGGAAAGCTGCCATATGGAGTCCTACGCATCGAGTCGTGGAAGCTACTGAGGGACAAGGTGGATCAAGTCAGGTTGCAGAGCTGAAAGCCATCCAGCTGGCTTTAGATATCACTGAATAAGAGAAATGGCCAGCACTCTACCTCTGCACTGACCCGTGGATGGTAGGAAATGTTCTGTGGGGATGGCTGGACCAATGGAAAAAGACCAATTGTCAGCACAGAGGTAAACCCATCTGGGCTGCAGAATTGTGGCAAGACATTGCTGCCTGGGTAGAGTTGGCTGTGAAAGTACATCATGTAGATACATATGTACCCAAGAATCAGGCTACGGAAGAACATTGCAACAATGNGTGGGAAGACATTGCTGCCTGGGTAGAGTTGGCTGTGAAAGTACATCATGTAGATACATATGTACCCAAGAATCAGGCTACGGAAGAACATTGCAACAATGGACAGGTGGATCAGGCTGCCAAGATTAAAGCATCTCAGGTGGATCTGGACTGGCAGCATAAGCATGAATTATTTCTGGCTCAGTGGGCCCATGACACCTCAAGTCATCAGGGAAGAGATGCAACATACAGATGAGCTCGTGACTGAGGGGTGGACTTAACCATGGACACTATCTCCCAGGTTATACATAACTGTGAAACGTGCTGTGATCAAGCAGGCCAAGCAGGTAAAGCCCCTGGTGGACAATGGTCAAAATATAAATATGGGGAGGCCTGGCAGATTGATTACATCACACTCCCGCAGACCCATCAAGGCAAGCGCTACGTGCTTACAGTGGTGGAAACAACCATTGGATGGCTGGAGATGTACTCTGTGCCTTACGCCACTGGCTGGAACACCATCTTGGACCTTGAAAAGCAAGTCCTGTGGTGACATGGCACCTCAGAAAGAATTGAGTCAGATGATGGGACTCATTTCAAAAATAGCCTCATAGACACCTTGGCCAGAGAGTATGGTATTGAGTGGGTGTCATATTCCCTATCGTGCACCAGCCTCTGGGAAAACTGAACGGTACAATGGACTGTTAAAAACTACATTGAAAGCAATTGGTGGTGGGACCTTCAAACATTGGGATCTACATCTAGCGAAGGCCACCTGGTTAGTTAACACCCGAGGCTCTACCAATCAAGCTGGCCCTGCCCAATCAAAACCTCCACATACTGTAGAAGGGGTTAAAGTCCCTGTGGTGCATATGAGGAATGTGTTAGAGAAGACAGTTTGGATTAGTCCTGCCTCAAGCAAAGGCAAACCCATCCATGGGTTTGTTTTTGCTCAAGGATCTGGGCGTACCTTGTGGGTAATGCAGAGGGATGGAGAAACACAATGTGTACCTCAAGGGGATTTGATTTTTGGGTGAGAAGAGTCTGTAATGTTGAATTGTATAATATTGGTTGCTGAATGACACTTCTACTGTATGCCCTAACTACCATGGACAATGAGGATGGACTGCTCCAGATACACCGGTCATGAGCTCCTGATGCAGCTTGCAACCACCCAACAGCACACCAGCCCTCCTGCCCTGGAAGACATCTAGGATGGATAGAACCCAGAGTAATGGACTAAACAAACTCAACAGACATCTTGGAGGGATGGCCATTGACTATGGCAATTATATGCGTGCTTGTGTATATTTTTATATATATGTATGTATATAGTTGGAAGGTGTAGGATTTGGGCATGAATATATGGTATAGATTAAGGGGTGGATAATGTCCTGGTTTCAGCCAGGATAGGGTTAATTTTTGCAGTAGCCAGGAGGGGCGGTTAGTCTATACCGCCTCATTTAGTCTATACCGCCTCATTGCCAGGGGCGGGGGAAGGGGGTCTCTTTCAGTATCATAGCGGTATCATAGGCATCATAGGTATCATAGCGGAGGTTCCTGTATTACTGGGCTCCATGGTGAGTAATCACAAGTGAATCGTTCACCTCTTTCTTGTACACTGCTATTAGTATTGTTGCTGTTACTGTTAGTTTTCTTATCTCATTGCTGTTTAGAGTAAACTGTTCTTATCTCGATGCATGATCTTTGCCTTTTGTGCCTTCAGTTCTCCTCTTCAGCCCACTGCAGGAGGGAGGGGGAGGGAGGAGTGAGCAAGTGGCATGTGGTTTGGGGTGTTTCAGTGGAAACCCTGAACTGGGAAATACCATTCCTAAACCACAGCAGAGGGGACACAACTAGGACAGCTGACCCAAATTGACCAAAGGGATATTCCGTATCATATGATGTCAGCTCAGATATAAAAGCTAAGAAAATGAGGAAGAAGGGGGAACATTCCTTATTTACAATGTTTACCTTTGGGGAAAGATGGCTGGGGATAAAATTAGAGGGAAACTGAGAAGTTATATTCACATCCTGACAGAAGTTATAAACAGTGTGGAAATTATAGGCTAAAATACAGTTGCTGCTCCCTGGATAGAATGCGGTTGGCATGCTCAAGACCTATTCTACGATCGTTCCCCACACCCACAATCTGCAACCATAGCACCTGCTAAAGGGGATGGAATGGGTGGAAAGGAGTAGAGACTGCAGCCAGGCTGTTGAAATCCTTACAGGGAGGGGAACTCAATGGTACTTTGCAGCTGATAAACTGCATAGCACCTGTCAACCGGGGAGATAGGAGATGTCCTGCTGCTGAGCCATCAACTGTGTTGAAGTTGCTCTCCTCAGATGAACTTGGTTCATTATAGCCTAATTGTAATATTAATGCATACTGCCATCCCAAAGCTACCCACCTCCAAGGTATGACCACCCCTCACTGGGCATGTGCTCTATATTTTTTGACTGTATCTTTAAAAGCAAAGTGGCAGAATTTTACACCAATCAGTAACAAAGGTATGTATGACTAAAGTCACTCAAGCTCCACCTAAACATAGAGAAATAGTATAAAAGTAAGTCGAGAATGGGAGAAAAGTTAGGGAAGACTCCATTGTAACTGTTGGGATCAGTCACCAGGCTGAACCTGTCTTCTTCCCCATAGGGACACCTATTGGGTAAGAACCATACTCTGCATGCTGAATACTTTTATTGGGGATTAGAGCTTGTCTGTGTATTGCTTTGAATACATTTTTGCAATCAGATACTATCACTGACAATCCTTGAACCTTAACCTGTCACAATTTTATATTAATAAAGAGTGTTATTCCTTAAACTGTTAGTGTGAGTCCTTCACAGGCACTGGCAGTGGGTAACATAAATAAAGGGGAAGACCTGCTGAGGGGTCTCCCTTATGCTGTTGGTGTGTTTCCCTAAGTCAGTTGAGCCACCCTCTGATCCAATTGGACTGTTCAGTGAAGGGTCCCCCTAACAGGACGCTGACAGACTGGTTGGGCACTGGGGTCTCGGCTTTCCTGGGGCACTGACAGACAAATTAAATACTAAGGGTCCCCACACTAAGGGTTGAGGAAATCTCCCCTTTTCACGTGACAGCCTTCCAGAGCAACTGCTACATGTGCCCTGCTTCCCAGGAAGTGGCTGGATGGGAAGTAGAGAATAAATTTTTTTTTTCTCTTTGCTTGTGCACTCACAAACTTTCACTTTTGCTTTAGTAAACTGCCTTGTCTTAACCTATGAGTTGTTTTCCATCTTATTCTCTCTTCCCTGTCCAGCTGAGAAAGGGGAGTGACAGAGCACCTTGGTGGGCACATGGCATCCAGCCAAGGTCAACCCACCACATCCATGATGGTAATTGGTGAGTGATCTCTCCCCTTTCTTATCTCAACTCATGGTATTTTTCTCCCCCATCCAGCTGAGGAGAAGGAGCAATAGAATTGCTTGGTGAGCACCTGGCATTCAACCAAGGTCAATCCAGCACAATTAATTATCTAATTCAAGACTCCTGATACATACATGCAGAAATTGTTGTTTTCAAAGCTAACAGAACTACCTCTACTCTGTGCAAGTATTCAACCCATGAAATAATGTTAACAATGCATTAAAATAGGAAGCTGTATATGTTTAAAGAAGCCACAATATTTTGCCCATAAACCTCCAGAATATCATGGACATTTCATATAACCCAAACAGAATGTTCAGAAACCATTACAGCTTTTTCTGCATTATATGAAACATGAACTCCTGAATTTTGAGGCCTATGAAAATTTTGCTTTTGTCCAGGGAAGTGATTATTATATGTAGAACTTTTCCCAATTCATCCAGCACTTCATTCTCTCAAGGTAACAGATAAAATTTGCTATCTAAATTTGACACATGATATTATTGAACTCCATAATTGCTGAGGTATTTGGAAAGCTTCTGAATTTAAGTTAGCTGCTATGCTTTTGAATATGCTTGAGTTAGTCCAGTTACATAGTTTATAATCAATCTCACAGTCTCCTTTTGCTGGGTTGAATTTACCCAGACTTCCACCCAGTTTACCCTCCCTCACAGGCAAAAACAACAGCTAGATTAACCTTGACTGTTTTCCTGTTTACTATCAGCATGGTTAAGAAGTGATAATTTTTACTTGTATCTGGACATTTAATCAAGGTATCCTTATTTTTCAACTGAGATACATACATTCACTTTCTGAATGGTTAGTCAGCCAAATGACATGCTTGCTTCCTGCTCTTCAGCCATCCAGCCAAGAAAATTCATTGCTCGCCATCCTTATGGTGGCCAAGTGGCAAATACTACCACCCAACTGTTCACAAACCCAACAAATTCCGTTACAGACCAACACTGTACAGTATGTAAGTAACCAAGAAACTATGAACAAGTGACTCAAACTTTCATCAGGACAAAGATGGTGTTTAATGTCCCTCTATCGTAACTTTTAGATGGCTCCAACACAGTGAAATGGCATAAGAACCATCTACTTACTGTCCTCAAGGACTATACAGTTATGTGAAAGGCAAGTATCAGTTGCTCAACAAGAAACTATTTTCCATCAAGCATCATATAGAGCTCTTTGTAATAGATTTTATAGGGAAATCTAAAAAACCAGAAAGGATACAAATTGAATTAGTAAGTGACATGGTGATACTGATACATAAAAATTAGGATGTGCATTTTACATGGTGCGTCACTGTACTGACAAGTCCAAAAAAGCATTAAAAAATTCTAAACAAACCTGCTGGAGCTACGAGATCTTCTTGAAGAGCTATAGCTTCTTGGGGGTGTTCTGGATCTCTTCTCTTTCTTTTTTTTATCATCTCTCTCTTTTTCTCTTTCTCGCTCCTTCTTCTCTTTCTTCTCATCTTTCTCCTTTTCTTTGTCCTTCTCTTTTTCCCCTCTGTCCTTATCTCCCTCCTTGTCTTTAATCTTTTCTCTATCCTTCTCCCCCTCTTTCGTAACATCATCTTTTTCCTTGTTCTGGTCTACTTCTTCTCTGTCTTTTTCCTTCTCCTTCTCCTTCTCCTTGTTCTTTTCCCTGTCCTTGTCCCTGTCTCTATCCCTGTCCTTGTCTCTAACTCTATCTTTATGCCACTCTTTCTCTCTCTCCTGGTCCTTCTCCTTGTCCTTATCCCTGTTTCTCTCTTTATCTCGCTCTCTTTCCTTTTCTTTGTCTCTGTCCCAGTTTCTCTCCTTCTCTTTGTCTCGGTCTCTCTCCTTTTCTTTGGTCTTTTCTTTTTCCTTGATCTTTTCTTTGTCTCTTTTCTTGTCCCTGTGAAAAGCCAAACACAAATCCATTAATTAATATTTGAACTTTCCAATAAAAATTAAAACTAACTCTTTAGCATACATTAATTGTTCAAGACAAAATATATGTTTCTGTTGAAAAATAGTAATTATTCAAAATTTTCATTTGTCACTCCTGTTTTCCATGTGGGAGAGGCTATATAGATAGGAAAAATTTGGAAACCAAATTGGGAAAGAAGGGGCAAAAATCAAATCAAACTGTAATCGTCAAAGTGACATCATTACACTTTGAAAGAATATATCTTTTCACCTCACATCTACGTTACCATACATAAATTTTCTACATTTTATCAGGAGTGAGACAAACTCTACAATTTTTAAATTCATTCTTTACTAAATTATGTGTGCATGTAAAATGGACTGCAGATTAACCACCCCCATGTGAATAATGACAGTTGACTGGACTGAAGTCTTTATTCTACAGTGTTCTCTCACATAAATATCTTTTAACTGCTTGGAAATCCAACATCAATTAATACAGAGAAACAAAAAAACTGGGATAAAATTTAATCACATTCCCTCAAAAGGTAAATGTAAAAACTCAACCAAGACAATTCAACTATCTGTAACGTCATTAGGAATTAGAAAATTACTGAAAAATCAGTAAGACCGTAAAAACAGAAGCAAGGTAACGGAACAAGTCAGATTCTTTGTGATAGGGAGAATGATACATGTTCATAAAAACAGAGAGAAAAATTCCACTGGATGTTCTAGTAGACAAGCCAAATAAAAATTTATTAATCATAGAATTATAGAATATGCTGAGTTGGAAGGGATCCACAAGGATCATCAAAATCCAGCTCCTGGCCCTGCACAGCACCATCCCCAAGAGTCACACCATGTGCCTGAGAGCATTGTCCAAATGCTTCTTGAACTCTGACAGGCTTGGTGCTGTGACCACTTCTCTGGGGACCCTGTTCCAGTGCCCAACCACCCTCTGGGTGAAGAACCTTTTCCTAATATCTAACCTAAACCTCCCCTGACACAGCTTTATGCTGTTCCCTTGGGTCCTGTTACTGGTCACCAGAGAGAAAAGATCAGTGCCTGCCCCTCCGCTTTGTGAGCAAGCTGTAGATCATGATGAAGTCTCCCCTCAGTCTCCTCCAGGGTGAACAAGCCAAGTGACCTCAGCTGCTCCTTGTATGGCTTCCCCTCTAGACCCTTCATCTTCATAGCCCTCCTTTGGATGTTTTCCAATAGGCTTATATCTTTTTTGCATTCTGGAGCCCAAAAGTGCACACAGTTAGATCACAGCTTTGGCTGGATGTCTTGGGGATGGTTCTTTTTATCCCATATCAATTCTTGGTTTTGTTTTTTGTTTTGTGTCTGGGGTGGTCGCTGCCCCCTTGCCCCCAGCTCTGGGAGTATTGCAATGGGTGAGAGCCAGCCCAGGATTTCCTGCTAGAGTTGGGGGGGGGGGCAAGGCGCGGTTGCTTCCTCTTCCGGTGGGGCGATTTGGTCTCCACTGCCATGTGGTGGGATCTCTCTGAGGAGAGATATAGTTGCCGCTTGGCTTTTGCCCATTATTTTTCCTTTCCCTTTGGCACTGTGACTGGAGCTTACTAGCTTGCTTCTCTGCTCTTTGGGAGCCCAGAGCCAGTGCGTGCCACGCTGGGACCCAGGACCACCCCGTTCCCCTCCAGGGGCTGCCCCCTGCTCTGTGCAGCCTGACCCAGGGACCAGCCATCGCCATTGAGCTACCCAGGGGAGCGATCCCCCGCCCAGCCCCGCTGCTCTCTGCCACTGCTTCAGGACTTCTTGCTACACTGTAACCTGACACCCAAACACCCTGCAGCTTCGGGCACAGCCCCAGAGTCTCTGCTACATTTTGCTTGCTACCCCCGGGTGAGCCAGCCCCTGCCGTCCCAGCCGTTGCTCCGAGGTTCCTGCTGCAGCCCATTTCGCCATCTGGCACGACCACCATTACCATGTGAGAGATGCAGCTGAACTCGCGCCACAGCAGCCCCTGCAGCCTCGAGGGCATCATCGTACCTGCCCTGCCCAGCTGGGAGCCAACAGCGCCCCTGCCGGCTGTGACCGTAACTATACCAAAGGGGAATGTGCTTGACAGNACTGTAACCTGACACCCAAACACCCTGCAGCTTCGGGCACAGCCCCAGAGTCTCTGCTACATTTTGCTTGCTACCCCCGGGTGAGCCAGCCCCTGCCGTCCCAGCCGTTGCTCCGAGGTTCCTGCTGCAGCCCATTTCGCCATCTGGCACGACCACCATTACCATGTGAGAGATGCAGCTGAACTCGCGCCACAGCAGCCCCTGCAGCCTCGAGGGCATCATCGTACCTGCCCTGCCCAGCTGGGAGCCAACAGCGCCCCTGCCGGCTGTGACCGTAACTATACCAAAGGGGAATGTGCTTGACAGCCAAGAGAAGGCTGTTATTGGGTTTCTGGTTTTGTTTGTTGTTGCTGCTGTTGTTGTTGTTTGTTTGCCTTGTTATACGTATACATGCTAGTAAAGAACTGTTATTCCTTTTCCCATAACTTTGCCTGAAAGCCCCTTAATTTCAAAGTTATAATAATTCGGAGGGAAGGGGGTCATATTTTCCATTCCAAGGGAGGTTCCCGCCTTCCTTGGCAGACACCTGTCTTTCAAACCAAGACACTGGAAGATTACATTTTGGTAAAGGATTATTTGGAAGCATGAGACTTTGAAACCATCTTTCTAACAAAGGAGACACATGACTCCTAGGCCTGCCTCTAGGATATTTATACACACAGCCCCCACCTTTTTTCATTGGAACAAGTGTTTGGCTACTAATAAATAGTAGGCTTGTTTCATGGTCTGTGACCTGAAGACTTTGGTCCCCATCAAGTTTTGGCAAATACCGCTTTGGATGTCTCACATACGGAATGTAAGATCATTAAGATGAAACAGCACACAGTCCCAGCGATAGCAAGGGGTTTCACAATGACCCCAAAAGCACCTTCTAGTAATTTATCACAGAGATTTCATTGGATTTGGCCCTTCCAGTGAGCAGATATCTCAAGAAACTCCAGACAGCAGCAACAGAGTCAAAAGGATCCATCAACAAAGCCCATCTGTGTAGCCTACCTCCTAACTGTTCCCACTGAGGTCCACAGATCTGCAGTTCTATTTCCCACAAAACTTTTCTCCTCAGAAAAAAACTGCACAACCTAAGTACGAAGCTCCCTTTAAATGAGTCAGGGGAATTAAAGAGATGAAACAGAAAGAAAAGTACCAAGGCTTCTATTCGTGAAGCTACTTTTACAGGCACTTTTGTTTTGTGAATATTCACTGTTTTGCCCCTCAGAAGGTTGCATTATCATCCAAGGAGATAAAAGGAATTATTTTGTTGGAATTTCACAGTTCAATAATTAGATAATCAGACTTAAAAATTAATAGACTAGGTAAAATATAGGTGTATTAGACACTGAAATGTAAATATGGTACATTACAGACATACATTTGTGCTTATAGCAGTGTATGGCCAATATGAAATAGCCAAAGGCAAAAATAAAATCTTGTGCACAAAAACTTTACACATGTTGTCAGAATGCAGGATCAAGTTCAGCTTGAATCCAAAGTATAATTGTTGACAAGGTTGAAGCAGCATCATCCACTTTTTTGTAGCACAGGCTACACAGAACATACCTAATTCATTGGTTGAAGTCTGACAATTAAGTTACCTACTTTCAATCAGCTTGATGTTGGTATAAGTGCAGACTAGACTTTGGTATCAAAGTTTAGGTACCTCAGTGTTGTGGTTTAACCCCTGTAGGCACCATATGAACTACTATGAAAAAAATTAACTATATCACAGACAAAAGCAGTACACTGATGTCTTGGTTTGAAAGACAGGTGTCTGCCAAGGAAGGCAGGAGCCTCCCTTGGAATGGAAAATGTAAGCCCCTTCCCTCTGAATTATTATAATTTTGAAATTAAAGGGCTCTCAGGCAATTATATGAGAAATAGGAATAACAGCTCTTTACTAATATATATATATATATATATATAACAAAGCAATAATACAGAAATACTAGCTTAACCTGACAGAGTCAGGATACGACCTGACAGCCTGCCAGGCAGGGTGGTGGTAGCAATCTTATTAGGTGGTGGCTGCAGTTCTCTTTGAAGTGGTTCTGTTGAAGCAGTGATCCCATAGAAAGGTCTGGTCCTCCTCAGAAGGTCCAGCGGTGGTTTTGTAGCTCTTGTCCTCTGGGAACCCAGTAGGTAAGGCTGCCTGTGCTGTTCCAAACCCCAGATTATATCCAGGTGGGAATGCTTGGTTCTTCCCCCTGGGCAGAGCATCTCACAATGGGGTGATGTAATTCTATGAGTCATGCAGTGGGTCCTTGATAGCCCATTAAACAGAGATAGCTCCCAGAGGGAGTTACCAAGGATGAGTCATGGTAGGGGATAACGAGCACAGCCCCACCTGTTTTAACAGCTTGTGGAGATGATAATAGAATACATACTTTTGGTTACATCTTGTATTGTAACCTAGGACAACTGAGCACAAAAAAAAATTACTTTCTATTCTTTTGTTCCACAAACAAAGCCTAGGGACAGGCTAAAGCATTTAGAGATTCCATCCTTTGCCATCACCTAACAGGTTTGTTAGTTTCTTTCAAAAACTTTGTAATATATGCTAAGATGAACAGTATAATTTCTGAGGAATGGAACTCACCGAGAATGAGAGCGACTTCTTGATCTCCACCTTTCCCTAGATCTAGACCGTTTTTTCAGGGGACTTCGGGATCTGCGTCTGTCCTTGTGTCTTGAGAGAGATCTGTTGCCAGATCTACTTCTATATGAATAACGCCAGAAGAAAAATACTTTAATATTGAAACTTCATAAAAATTAGGTCAACCAAGAAGAAAAAAACCACCCACATAACTCTTGCCTCACTACATAAAATTATATAGTTACACCTCAGTAATATACTGCCTATCAGCATTTTTGTAAAAATGGATACTTTAAGCTTCACCAGGTGCATATGCTCTTCTTTGAAACAATGCACCATTTAAGTAATACTCTTGTACTCCTGGTAATAATATTGGATAACAGCAGAGACAACACCTATGTGCTGTGTGACCAGGTGGATGATCTGCTCAGCCTGGTGGCAGAGCTTAAAGAGGAAGTGGAGAGGCTGAAGAGTATCAGGGAGTGTGAAAGAGAAATGGATTGGTGGAGTCACACCCTTCCATCCGTGAGAAAAATGCAGCAGATGGAAGCTCAGCAAGAGTCGGAGAAGCCCTGACCGTCTCATCATCAGGCAGGAGACCTAAAAGATGGGGGGCAATGGAAACAGGTCTCTGCTCCGGGGATAAGAGAATCCCCTCCTGGCCTCCCTCGCCTTCCCAGGTGCCCTTACAGAATAGGTATGAGGCTCTGGAACTTGAGGGTCAGGCAGATGATGATAGTGGAGATGAAGATCTATCTGGGGGGCTGACCAGAACAAGTCAGTCAACCAGACGGATCACAACTATGGGTGTTAAGAAAGAAAGAAGGGTAACTGTAGTGGGTGACTCCCTTCTGAAGGGAACCAAGGGCCTGGTATGCTAACTGGACCCATCCCACAGGGAAGTCTGGTGCCTCCCTGGGGCCTGGGTAAGGGATATTACCAGAAGACTCCTTGGACTGATTCAGCCCTCTGATTATTCCCCACTGCTGGTTGCCCAGGTTGGCAGAGACGAGGTTGATGAGAAAAGTCCTAGGGCAATCAAAAAGGACTTCAAAGCATTGGGGCAACTGGTTGAAGGGACAGGAGCACAGGTGGTATTTTCCTCAATTCCTTCAGTAGCAGGGAAGAATGCCAAAAAGAACAGGAGAACCCACCTGGTCAACATGTGTCTTAAAGACCAGTGCCATCGGTGGAATTTAATCTTTTTCGATCATGAGGTGGTTTATATGATACCAGGCCTGCTGGAGACAGATGGGGTTCACCTGTCTAGCAAGGGCAAAAGGATTCTTGTCTGTAAGTTGGCAGGGCTGATTGAGAGGGCTTTAAACTAGGTTGGAAGGAGAGAGGGGAAAAGACCAGGCTCAGCAGAGATGAGTTAAGGGTCGGCATGACAGTGTTGGGGGTGAAATCGATAGCCCAGCTGTAGTGCATCTAGACCTTGCTGACTCTGAAGTGTGCTGGCCACAGTGGAACACACACAGTCTTACAGGGTACTGTGGTTTAGCATAGCTTGGTTTTTAGTTAAGGAGAAATCCCCCAGCCACAGAAGTGATTTTTTTCTGAGGAGCTGCTGACAGCTTCCTCCAGACTCGACAAAACCAATCAGCTGGCTAGTTTGAATACTGACAACTCTGTTAAGCCACTTAAGAAAGCTGAACACGCCTCTGTGAATTCACATTTTAGAACGAACAAACCCCAGGAAAGTCTCTCTTGCTTCCGGCTTTTGGACAGGAACTGGGGGGCCCGCGCACCCATGGCGTGGCTCGGCTAAGATCTTGGCCACTCCTGCTCCATTAGAGCAGCCCCCCCCACTGCGGCCACCAAAATGAAATTCTACACCGAGATGAACTCCAGCCGCTGGCCTAGCAGAGATCACATGAACAACAGCAAGAGACAAATTCCAGCTGCAAGGCCCAGGTAAGAGTAACTCTTTCCGCGCTGTAAAATTCTCCAGAACAGATGAAACCTACAGACATCAATCCTCTCCTGAGTCAGAGGAAAGGGGAAGGTGAAGGCATGTGAAGAAAACACCATAGAGACACCAAAGTCAGTGAAGAAGGAACAGCTGAAGCCCAGAGAGAGGAGAAAGAGGAGATGCTTCAAACCTAGGAGCTGAAATTCTTTTGTAAGGCTATGGTAATGGACTATGATACATCAAAGTACCCCTTGTAATTTCATGAAAAGCATGGGGGGTAGAGCGTTCAAACCGCAGCTGTGAGCAAAGGTACCTGTGTTGAAACAAGCAAATGTTGAAGTAGCTGTGATCTAATGAGAAGCTTGAACAGAGAGAGTGATGAAGACCCTTGCCCCCAGGGAAGAAGACCTCTGTTCCCAGAGATGAAGATGATCCCAGAGATAGATGAAGAGAACCTTTGCTTCTGAACAGCTCATCCTTAAAATAGCACCCCATTAGCTAAAGATTGAACCCTCGGAAACAGTTGTGAGGAAAGCTGTAAGTCGAGGGAAGGGACTTGCACATTGAGAACAGATTTCCATTCCCGGGTGGCTGATTTGCTGTGATGTTGAAGCCACAAGAGAACTGTTTCTTGTGGAGAAGTCTCCATGGCTGGCAAGAGAGACTCCTCTCCCTAAGTGAACTGAAGAAAGACTAGTATAGAGGTGGTAAACTGCCTGAAAAAAATCCCAAGTTTTGTCTCTTTACGTTGTCAGTGGGAAAAGAAAGAAGAGGTGGGGGGAGGAGAAGTGTTCTGAAGGTTTATTCTGACTATTTTTTTCTTTTAGTTCTGTTAATAAAGCTTTCTTTATATTCTTTGAAGTTTTGGGCCTGCTTTGCTTTCTCCTAATTCTTATCTCACAGAAGGAAAATAAGTAGTGGATGTGAACTAAACCACTACACAGGGACAAGCCATGGACTCCTAAACTAATAAAAGCCAACAGGGAAACACCAGAAAATTATCTCAAATGAATTAAGGGGTCTTCCTCTAGGAAGGCAACACACCTAACAGCCCAGATGAGGTGCCTCTACACCAATGCACACAGCATGGGCAACAAACAGGAGGCATTAGAAGCCACCGTGCTGCTAGAAAGCTACGATCTTGTTGCCATTACTGAAACTTGGTGGGATGAATCCCATGACTGGAATGTGGCTATCTATGGCTACAGGCTGTCCAGAAGACACAGGAGAGGAAGGAGACGCAGATGGGTTGACCTCTACATCAAGAAGCAGATTGAGTGTGTAGAGTTGTCTCTGAAGAACAGCCATGAGCAGGTAAAACAACTCGAACAATGCCCTATTTTGCAAAGCTATCAGTGGTGAACTAAGAGGGGGTATCATGTTGCTTTTGGTGTTGAATTATGCTAGTCAGTCTGACTCATCAATCCCAAAGTTAAGCATCCTGATATGGAGGTGAAGATGTGGCAGGTATGGTAAAGTATCCTTAGCTAAAAATGCTAAGCTGGCACACTTGACCTGGAGACATCTGACTGACAGTCAATCACTTTATACTATAAAAGTCCAGTCCCACTTTGAAACAGCAGGTTCTTCTAACACACCCTTTCTTGGAGTGTGTATGAAGATTCCTCCCTTGGGTGAGGACACCCCGCAAGGTTACTCCTTGAGGCTGAGAGAAAGAGCCCACAGTTGTTGGTATGGGTAACATCAATCTCTACTTAAAAACTGGGTGGGTTTGGTAGCTTTAATATAATNAAACTGGGTGGGTTTGGTAGCTTTAATATAATTGCTTCAA
>VXAZ01001299.1:0-12517 GCA_013399875.1 Gymnorhina tibicen
CCCCGGCACCCACAATGAAACCCCCCTTTGGGCGGGAGACAAAGAGAGGCGGGTAGAAAGGCTCCACCATTCTCCCCAAATTGCCATCGTAGGCCTTTCAAATCAAATTTCGCAAAGCAGCTTCATCAAAGGCCCCCAGCTGAGAGGCACGAGCCCCATATTCCTGCCCCCCCGGCAGGTCTGGGGTGGTGCGGTGATCCCATACAAAGTCGGCACCGCTCCAGAAGTGTCTTTGCAAAAAAAAAAAAGAAAAAAGAGGGGAAAAAAAAAAGGGGGGGGATATGGAGATAAAAAACACAAGCAAGAAAGAACGGCGCCTAAATTGCTCATCGTCTCCCCATCTCATTACTGGCGACTTCTGAGGACGGATATTTCCAAAGGCTGCAATGAAAGACTTGTGAATGGAGCCCCCCCCGGATGAGATCAAAGCCCGAGGCTGGGACCCAGGGTGTGCTGGAGGAGGGGGCGAGGGCCGGCGGCGCCGCAGGATGCTGGGGGGAGCCTTCCTCCCCTGCTGCCGCTGCCCTCCATGTTTCCCGGTGTCGCTGCCGCCGCTGCCTGACCCATCTTGCAATGGAGACCAGGGACAGCGGCCAGATCCCAACAGCTGGAACCGAGACGAGCAAACTCCGTTGGCTCACAGTTCAGCAACTCTCCCAAAATTCATGGTTAATAAAGGAGCTTATTCTGTCCGGGACCTCTCCAGACACCTCGAATTGCAGATGAGTGGGTGGCTTCCCCACCGCTGGAGCCCACTCCTTGGGTCTCTTCTCACACCGTGGCATCGCCAGCCTGGTGAGCCACCAGCAGAAGGGCCGAGGACAAAGGCAGGAGGACAGAAGTTGTGCCACTTTCCCTTCCCGCCGCCTCCCTTCAAACGCGGGCTGCTTTCTTCTGCTCAGCCATAAATTTGGCTCCGGGCGGCGTTCCCACCACCAGCACCACCGGCAGCTGGGCGCCCCATCAGCGGCACGGAGAGCAAACTCACAGATGGTAAAATAAGAGAGTCGTGTAGGGTTCAAAGAGACCTTCTATGTCAATTGTTATATTATTAGGTAAACTCCAAGAAGAAAATCTTTTAATCCACTGTGGCTAATCCAGTCCACTTTTGTTGGCCAGGGCATATTCAGCATCAACAAAAGGCTCTGGCCGACGGACACCGGCATACATAATGTATTGATAACTGCGGGAGCCGGCTCGGCGGCAGAAAGAGCCACTGCTCGGGCCGGCAGCAGGGGCCGGCAGGAGGATTTGTCTGACTTTTATCAGTTTTATTTTCATTTCAAAGAACGTGGCTGATATTTGCACTGCACTGCTTACCAGGGGAGCACAAAGGGGGCAGGGATGTTCCCAGCTCTGGCCAGCCCTGAAACCCCACCGGGATCCTGCCAGAACCTCAGTGGGACCCTCACTCCTCACTGCCTCTCCAGGGCAGTGGTGGCACAGAGGGCTGCAAGGCCAGGTTCGTTCCAGGCCTGGTTTTGGGGTGGTGATTCCCACGGGGACTTGGTAGCTGGGGTGGCTCCCCTTAAATTAGCCATGCCCAGAGATTTACCCTGGGAAGGTGCTGGTGCCCTGGGATGGGAGAATCACCCTCCTCTAAGGACATGGGATACAACTGATGCGGGAATAGAAGTGTCCACGCTGTGAAGAGCTGGTGCTGCTGGGGAGAAGAAGTGGGGATCACACCTGGATCACTTTGTCTTCCCAACACAGCACAGCAGAGACCAGAGCCGAGGAACCTGGAAAGAAAATAAAACCAGCAGCAGCGATGGGCAGGTGGGACATGAATGGGGACCACGTGGCCACAGCCCGGCTGATGTGGGTGGTCGGGCAGGAGGAGGTGGGAGCTGGTGGGAATGAGCTGAGAGGGGTTGAGGTGGCAGCTGTGGATGCTGGAGGTGAGAAGAGCACACCGGCCACCCACCCCCTCCAGGCACTGGGTATGGTCTGTCCTGAGCAATGGGCTCCCCTGGGGCAGTTCTGGCTGAGGGTCCACAGCAGGGCAGGAAGGCATGGATGGCCAGGCTGGGTCCACAGTAATTGAAAACAGCTGTGAACTATGTGGTTGGACAGGCACTGGTGGCCATGGGATGAGGATGGGGCTGCGCCAGCAGGGAACTCTGCACAGCAAAGAACTGGGGTCTCTGGTGGGTGCAACCTCACTCAGGAGCCCATGGCCCTCGCAGGATCCCCTTGAGTCCAAAATGTCCTTATTCCTGCTGCGGGTAGCTCAGTGCCATCCAAGGCCAGTGGCTCATGCGTAGCCATGAGGATCTTCAGTAAGAGCATGGAAAGGAAACAGCAATGGAGAAACCAAAAGGACTCACTTCAAAGAGCCCAGAGGCCCTGCCCAGGGTTTTGTCCTCATGACAAGGGACAGCAGAGGAGTCCCTCTCCTGAGGGTGGGGGTCTCACTGCACCCCCAGATGCCCTCTGAGGTGGGCACAGGCATTCATCCATTGGGATAGTGCTTACAAGGCACTGACAGGCACAAGTGACCCAGGGAGGAAACAGCCTCACAGGGATTTGGTTGTTACTATAGGCCCTGGGTCGAGCTGTTCTGCTCTTGCTGCACTCACAGACACTGGGAATCCTCCAGAATTACAGTCCCCCTCCAGTGGGGTTAAAATGGCCAATGCTGGAAGCTTCTGCAGGGAATAGATACACAAGTAGTGATTAAGCAGAAAACTGTGAGTCACCAGCCCTGGGTAGTTCATCTTGAGATCCACCAAGGCATCCAAGGGACAGGAGTCGGGGACGTGGATGCCACTCTGAAGCAGAGGCTCTTCAGAAGGCTGAAGCGCAATGGGGGCTCACTGAGCCTCGCTGCCCAACCCAGACAGTTGCTCGGATCATCACCAAGGCATTCCCAAAACTCCCACATGGTCCATCCACAGGTCTGCCCAGCACAGAAGCTGCCAGCCCAGACTGACACATGAGGAGCACAAACCACCTGGGAGACAGAGGATGAGAATTCAGGCTGAATCATTCATTTCCATCAGGCAGAATTTTCATGGCAGGGGTCTTCAGGCAGCTGTTGAACGCAAGACTAAGCTAAATAGGCTGAGCTAAAGATGTTCAGCATTGGAGACCTGGAAATACCCCTCTCTTGGGAACAGGGAGACATGGACCTCCTGGGCAGACACCTCTGCTCCATGTCCCACTGCAGGACAAAGCTCAGGTGGGCTGGGATGACTTCTGGCATTGACTGGTGTCTCGTGGGACATTGCCCACAAGGTGGTCACCCAAGACCATGGGCAGTCACCTCATGGCCCTGGGAGAGTCACAGAAGTGTGGGAAGAGGAACCAAAGTCTGTGTCAAGCTCCTCTGTGAGACGTTCTCCACGACATGGCCTTGGCACACTGGGGAAGATGCTGCCAATAGGAAGAGTCTTAAGTCCAAGGTCTGGACAAGATTTGGAGTTGGACATCTGCTTCCAGATGTGTTTTCTCCTGTTTTGAGCCGCTGTAACTGTAAAGGATCAGGAGGAAAGACAATACGAGGCTGGATTTGCTCACATTTGCTCCGTGGGTTCTCTGGATGCTGGTCACTGTGCCAGCCAGCATGTGTCCATGGAAGGACTTCTGACAGGAGATGCACTGGTAAGAGAATGCCCAGCAGAACAATCAAAGTGGGAGTCTGTTCTCCGGGAGAACACCAGGAGAGCCCTGAGGTGAGATGGCCAAGGCTGCGGGGGTCTGGCTGCTGTCAGCTCCCACCGTGGGGGAGAGAAGCTGCACAGGCTGAAGGGCACAGCATGAGCACGAGTGGTGTGAGATCGTTGGACATGAGATGGCTGGACACCAGATGGCTGGACACCAGATGGTGTCTCCAGCCCTGCAGAGCAGGGGAGTGACAGGAGCTTCCCTGTCCCGATGGGGACAGGGAAAAAAGGACTGGGAAGCAGCTTCCATGGAAGACAGCCCAAGGCTTGGTGTCTGGAGGAGATGGGGCACTCAAAGCTGCCTGGCCTGATGCTCACATCTCCAAGGAGCAGTTCTTGTAATCTCTTCCCCAGGGAAGTGGGATGCCATGGGATGCTCATGGTCACAATTCCACGACTCCCCCTGCTCCCAGATTTTCTGTCCTGGAGAGGACTTGGCTCTGCTCTGGTTCACCTGCCTGGCACAGGAAGAGGAGATTTTAGGAGAGAGGCAGAGAGTTGCCAAGTGGTGAGCACAGGTGACAGGCCCAGAAGCTGTGGCGGAACGGGACAGGGAATCCTATGGCTGACATCCAGTGCCGGAGCAGGTTTGCCTTGGCTGTGGAGCAAGTCTTGGATCCGTCCAAATACAGAGACGCCCCACTTCTCTGAGCTTCCTCCCACAGTGAATGATTTTGTGAGCAATTTCTCCAGTTTTCTGTCAGTGTGAGACCAACACTCTCCATATCTGTTCACCACATGCTGGAAAACCTTGAGACGAGTCAATGCCAAGGCTCCTGGGCTGAGCTTGTGCTAGGGCAGTTAAAGCAGCAGAAGAGTTTGGAGACTCTCTGCTAAGTGTGTGGATAAATGGCTCCCACAGAGCACCCGCAGCTCATCAGCCAGGACTGTTCCCTGCTGGAGGAAGCAGGTTGGTCCCAGGCACTGCTGAGCTCCAGCATTTTGGCTGGTCAGGACCTCAGCTGGTGTTCTTCAGTGCTAAGCCTCTCCTGGCACTGTCCCACTCACTCTGACCATGGAGGAGGAACCCTGCAGGGAAACCTCCAGTGCCCCTCAGGCAGGTCACTGGGGGTGGAGGGGCTCCAGGACATGTCTGTGCTGAGCCCTGGCCACCTTCACTGGATGCTGGTGACACACCAGTGTGGGGGTCGCATCCCCCAGCTCGGCCAGGAGGGGCGGCCCTTGCTGGGGAGGTGGCGCAGGATGGTTGCTCCAAGGAAGGGCCACCTCACAGGGAAGATGGCAAAGGTGGGCAACCCCACCTGCAGCTGGGGATTTTCAAAGTGCTGCTGGGAAGCGGGAGGTTGGGAAAGGGCTGATGGAGGCTGGAGTCTCAGTGTGGGTAGAGAGAGATCCCAGAGGGCCTGTGGCTATCTTACCAGAGAGATGAAAGAGCAGAGGCTCCCAGAAGTGTCCTGCCAGGACTGGGGGTCCCCCAGCTGGGGCTGGCCAGTCCCCCTGGCCTGGAATACACCCAGTCCTGCAGCACACACAGCGTGTTGTGCCACAGAAGGGCTCAGCGAGGGCTCTGGCTGGCAGACTGTGACCTCCTGCCAGCACAGCTGCCCTGCCTGACATGGGCAGCCACCAGGAGCCCACTACTGGCAATTAGCTGCCAGTGGCAATTAGCTTATGGCTGCTGGGCTGCCTGGGCACACTGAGCCAATGCTTCTCCAGGGCATGGGACCACTCAGAGGAGCATTTGGGGCATCTAATGCCCTGTCTGAAGAGCTTGAGGCTGAGAAAATCATTCTGCAGGAGAATTAGGGGGTAGAAATGCCATGGGGCTTCCCTCAGCAGTGCCCGATGTGATCACAGGGACCCTTTGCCCAGGACTGGCTGGGGTTTGAACCTCAGCAAAGCAGCCACAGCCTCAGCTGCTGTTGTCACTTCATGGGCTCAGAGCTCTCCTGGTGAAGGGCTACAGCGAGCTGGGACCTAAACTGTACCTGTCAGGCACAGTGCACAGGTAAAATGATTTCTAGAGCTTGCCCTGGATGCTTGAGTGTTTCTGAGATGTCCTCACAAGCCTCTCTGCACGCAGCAAAACTGACCATAAACCCGTGGGCCACTAGGTGGACTCACGATAAACCAAAATTGCAGGATCAAGAACTCCCTGACCGTCTTCCTCATCTCTGGGGATAGCCTGGCAAAGCAGAGGCACTATCAGCAAGACTCATCCCAGGAGAGATGTCAAGCTGGCCACTGCCTAGTCACCAAAGGTGGAAAATTAGCCAAAACATAGTCTACAGGCCCTACTTGTCACAAAATTTTTGCCAGCTCTCTCCTGGGAGAGCTGACCCTCCAGGAGGAGTGAGCCAGGAACATGGGGACCAGCTCTCCAAGCTGCACTGCTGATGGAGACTGTATCCAAAGGGTTACACTGGAAATCTCGGGGCTGCAGGACAGACATCGAGGCACCACCGAGCACTGAGGTGGCTCTCACCAGCCGAGCTGGTGATCACAGTTAAGCCAGAAGATCTTGCCCAGCATCACAAAAAAGATCTGCGAGAGCAGAGCAGCCAATATTTCTGTACTGCACCAGCCTTCCTCCTCTTCCAGCAGCCCAGGTCATGGTCACTGATGGCTGGGGAAAGGAGATCTGTCTTTCCCAGCAGAATAGAGCAGGTTGAATTATCACAGGCTGCTCTGGGATAACCCTGTTGCAGGAACCAGCTGTTTCCATGCAGCTGTTCCTCGTGTTCTTCTCATCCCATCCTGCTGTGGGGACTCTGGAGCAGCGGGCGAGCAACAGCCTGGGCAGGTGGGTGGGCCCTGGCTCTGCAGTGGGGCTTGGAAACCAGGGACAGGGTTGTGCCCTGACACTGCTGGTCCCTCCTGCCCCAGCTTTGTAAGCTGGGACCATTTCAGCAGGGCTAACCACTCCAGAGTTCCAGTGCTCAAGACAGAGCACACCCTGCTCCAGACATCTCCATCTCACAGAGAGGCAAGATGTGAAGTGTGTCCTTCAGGACCATGGGAACGGGTTCCACTCCTATGAGTGGGGAGCACAGGGTGTCCCTGCCTGGCCCAGCTCCCCTGGAAACATCTCCTGGGTAAGGTGGTCCCAGCACGGACAAGCTGACATCTCTTCTCTCTGCAGAGTGGCACTTCTGGGATGCATGTGGACGGCGTCCCACCCCTGGCACCCCAAGAGGAGCAGCGAGCCTGGTGGTCTGGAGCATGGAGAGGCAGGAGTTCAGGGCAAAGGCCCGGGCTGGACCCCAAAGGTGGGTGCAGGAAGGCATGTGGGGTATCACTGAGGGGTGCTCATCTTCAGCGGCTGGGGATGAAGAGCATTGGGCATTGTTGGTGCTGGCTGAGCTCCCATGCCACTGCTTTGGGCAGAGAAGGTTGATCAAAACCAGGGGAATTGTAGGGTCTGGGATACAGCAGGGATCTGTCAGGGTCTTGGATGTGGCAGGGTCTCAGATCTAGCAGAGGTCTGTGAGGGTCTCTTTGCTCTGCCAGATATGGGAACCTCTCTGAAAAACAGCACGGAGGCCAGGTGGGGAGGGTTGGGGGACACACCGAGGTCCTGGCACCCCTATCAGTTCATACACTTCTGTGCCACAGCCCTGAGCTGGGATGGGAGCCCAGGGCTTATCTGGGGCAGCTGGGACAGGAGCGAGAAGAGAAGCCCATGTGAACAAACTGGGCCTTGCCCAGCCAGCACAGAGGAATATTCGCTGATATGGTCATTGGCTGTTACTGCAGTTATGGATGGTGCAAACCAAGCAGAGGAGAGTGGCCATGAGCTGCTGTGACTCTCCCTGGCTAGTTGGAATGGAGGAGAAGGAGTATGGGAAAAGCTTTGACCAAAACTCCAGTCTTGAGCCCGAAACATGAGGCTAGAGGTGGCTGATAGTCACAAAGGAGCTGGGGATGGTCTGAGGGCTGGTGGTAGGAGGGTCACAGAAGTGTGGGAAGATAAATAAAAGTCCATGTCAAGCTCCTCTGTGAGGAGGGTGCTGGGTGAGCAGCTCATCCAGAGCAGCTTCCCAAGGCACGGCATGAGCTTGTCTGTGATCTTTTTTGGGGGAAACATCAGTTTTGGGGGCTCTGTAACCCAGTGGGAAGGGCAAAGCAGAGCTGGGGGAAAGAGACTGATGCCAGGGCAGGCATGAAGAGAAACACCTGGAGATGAAGGCAGAAAAAAACCCCTGGGAGAACAGGCCAGGGTGCTGGGATACTGCAGGGGCTCAAGGTTACGTACTGGGGCTTCCATCTGCCATTTGGGCATCTGCACCACCATGGGCAAACACTGGCAGCTGCAAAAAAACCAGTTCAGACAGCTGCCTTAGCTGGTCCAGGCCCTTCTCCCCTTACATTCCTGGAAGGAGGTCACCCTGGCTAGAGCTTTTGTTATTTTTTATGTGAGCAGCAAAGCTTTTGCCCCATCCACCCGCTCCAGGCCTGTACCCCAGCATAAAAAGGGGATTTGCAAGCAAGCACTCATGTGGGAACAGGAGTGAACTGGGAGCCTGGGATGATTTTTCTGGAGGGGAAGGATCTGAGTGCCCAGAACAGCCAAGCCCTGCAACCCTCCCACTGCCTGGAACAGCAGGCTCCATCATGGGCTTTATGCAAGAGCAGGATCTGAGTGAAAAGGCATAAACTTGGTGTCCAAACAGTGCTTCATCCTTTGTACCCAGCATTAGAAGCAATGTGTTTGCCTCTTTGAGCTGGGGAATCCAAAGGAGACACACCCAGGCTGCCTGTGGGACCTGCATCCACAGCTCCATGGATGCTTTGGCAGGCTGACATGGCCAGGGTGGGCAGATATCTTTAGACCCCACAAGAAGGGATGCTGTGATGGTTGAAATCAGCATCACTCACTTCCACTCTTGCCCCCAGCCCTGGCACAGCTGTCTATGGGCATCCTCACCGCCCACACTGAGATCTGCTCCATCCATCCCTCCCAGTGAGGCAGGAGGTCTCATCCAGCCCCCAGCCTGGACCTATCCATGGCCACTTCTCTGCTTTGTTCTCCTGCCAGCCATATCCTGTGGCTCTGCTTGCTTGTCCCCTCAGTGGCAGTGCCACTGGACTGTTGGTACTTCATCCCAGCTGGGCTCTTTGGGATGCCCCGAGTTCCTAGCACCACAACACCAATACATTTATCTTGAATGCTAATACATTTTCTTCCTCCTGTTCTGTAAGCATCATCTTTCCAGCAGCCCTAGAGAGAGCTGTCAGCCCCCTCTTGCACCCCAGGACATTACTTTCTTGGCAGTCCCTTCAGCCATCATTGGTCATGCAGTCAAACCCCAGGTCCTGCCTCAGCACTGAGGTTGCTGCAGGCCCGAGGTGGGAGGCAACACATCCCTCCGAGCAAGCTGCCCTTTGCCTCTGTTGGTGATCGGTGTAGGATCTCATATTCCAGAGTATTTCTATCTATCCCCCAGTTCCAAAAAGGTTTTTGAATAAAAACACCAAATTTCGGCCTTTTAAACGGCAGCCAAAGGTTGAACAGCACCATCTAGTGCTCTCCCTCCCGAATCCGCCCGCGCCAGAGGGACACCAGCTCACACCCACGCACATCCCTGCTGCTGGAAGGGAACGCTGGATGCTGACAGCCCACCAGCCATCACCCCTCAGCACCGGGTCAGGCCCACCTTGCTCTGGGGGAATCAGTGAGTCGCTACAATGAGGAGAATTCATTTGAGAGGACTCCTGTCAGTGCTGAAGCTGATCCAAGCAGTTTCAGGCTCTGCAGAAGGGATGCTGGAGAGCTTGCAGGTCCCAAGCCATCTTGGCAGGCAGGGTGGGTGCTACAGAAAACATCCCTCTGCAAGGAGGCTCTGGAATTGCACTGCACAGACTCTTCAGACCAAAGGCTGAGAGCACTTCTTTTTCTCCAGTGTTTGCTGTTTGTTTCTTCCAGGCAGAAAGGAATGTGTGCACTGGAAGCTGGAAAGTGTCCAGAATCCCAGGTTCACATGGGGCCAGCCTCAGTGGCAGGGTGACACCAGAGGTGCAGCAAAATACCACAGCCATCTCAGTGGTGGCAGTTTTGGTGGAAGGGTGATATTTGGGGTAAAAGGCAGAGCTACGTGATCAGCTGATGAAGAAGAAAAAAATAACCAGGTTTGGTTCATTGGCCTCAAAGCCCTTGCAGTCCGATTCCTCCTGCACACAGCCAGGAATGCTCAGTTTGGTTTATCACCTGTTTGATGTCCTCAGATAAATATGGCAGTAAGTTATTTTGGCCCCTGGTAGAGTGCAGGGATCAGTCTCCTCATCATGAGCCACCTGAGGGGTAAAAGGCAAGGCAAGGGCTCCAGAGGGAGCCCATGGCTCTCTCAGCCCCAAGCATCTCTGCTAGAGGACCAGAAATTAATGAGGCACCATGAGGGCTTGGCACTGACCTGTGGGAATTTGCCTTTTCTGGCCTACGAAGGGGCAGCTGCCTGGCTGCCTTTGCTGGAGCAGAGCAGTGCTGGCTTTCCCTGCGAGCATGCACAAAGTGATCCTGCACTGCTGGAAGGGATCTGCTGGTCTGGAGACCCCCTGCCCCTCTGTGTGCCTGAGGGTGGGACGGGGGCTGGCTCCTCACTCCGGCCTGTGCCCCCTGAGCTGGGGGAATGTGCCAGGAGCTGGTGGGAGCAAGATGAGCCGTCAGCACTTCTCCCTCTTCCCCAGGTCGAGCCCAACCCAAGGAGCAGTAAGGAAAGGTCAGGGAAGGATGGCAGCATGAGGGAAGCCAAGTCAAGCCTCGGCACTTCAACCACCTGCATCCTGCTGCACCCAAACTCATCACCCACCACCTCGGGTTCTCCCTTCCCATGGAGAAATCTTGCTCTGGTTTCTCAAATTAACTCAGTTCAAGCCATGAATCTTGCTGGGCCTTTCTCTGGGAGATGAAAAGCTCTCTAATACCTGATCGTCTCTCAGCCATGAAGTGGCTGAAGTGCTATAATGGAGGCATCTCTGGGGCTCCCTTGAACTTGCTGGGGAGGCTGTGGGGTTTGGCTACCCCCTGCAAATCAAGGCTCACTTTTAATTCTCCTCCACCTTCTCCCGATTCCTCAGCATCCTTTCCAAAACACAGATGCTGGAACCCTTCTGCTGTAGCACCCAGCCCCGTCTCAGCTGCTGCTCCCACATTACCCTTCCTGCCTCCTAAACTCCCCCCAGTCTGACCTTGCCAGATCATGAATTTCCAGCAGAAGGGCCCTGTGTTCAGTGGACAGACCCTTTCACAGCTGCTCACATTCAAGCATGTTTTATTCGCCTGGGACTTGGCTTGTGAAGTTTTCTACAGCTGTCTTGACCTCGTCCATGTCTCCTGCCCTTCTCATTTCCCTCGCCTCGGCGTTTTTCTCAGCAGGGCTTTTTAATCTATTTCTAGACCATTGATGGAAATCCTGAATAGCACTGGGCTTCCCATCCAAGCCTGGACACCCACTGAGCGCAGTCCCATTCTGCAGGGATTCCCCATTGATGGCTGTTGGTTTGCTAGCTCCCAGCCCCTTTAAGGTGTCCCTCTTGATGTTGTATTGTGCTAATTTTTAATCAGAATAGTATATGGATTAAATCACATGCCTGAACAGAGCCCAGGTCTATTATTTCTATGCCATAACCTTTATCAGCCAAACTTGTAATCTCTTCAAAGGATGACATCAGAGTTTGACAAGAGCTATTTTCTGGAAACCAGGCTGATTGCATTAATTATATTCCCATCCTTTAATTCTTTACCAGCTGAATCCCACATCAGCTTTTCTATTATTACTCCTGAGATCAGTATTGCACTGCTACGTGTAAATCAGCTCCGAGCATCATTCACATGAGAGAGTGCAAGGAGCCACATCACCCTGCCAGGCTCTGTGCTGGGGTGGGATGGGGAGTGTCTGGGAGTTTCATAAAGCTGGAAAAAAGTGTTACATTTCCAAAATTGTTTCCTAAATGCATTGAGGCAGGCAACTGTGGTAGAGTAATCACATAAGAAAGCAGAAACAGTGCCTATTGGAAACCATTCTGAGTTATTTCTGATTTTTAGAGGATTGTCTAGTGGTTTGTTTGCATGTTCAGCTTTTGAGATGGTATCTAGGGTCTGCCCGGCTCAGAGTCTATCACTGCTGTCCAGGGAAGAAGCACACTTTTGCACTTCCCTGTCACATTACTCTCATTTAATCTCTGCATCTCGCAATCCACTGCAGCCTCAGAGCTGGTGCACCCTGCTCCCCATAACCAAACATCCCCGATTTGGGGAGTCTCCCCGTGGTGTGACCTATTCCAGTCCATGTAGTGCCACCTCTTGGACAGTCCCTGATTTCTCCCCGCGGCATAGTTGCCCAGCTCAGAGAAGCAGAACACACATTGCAGGTTCCAAACGGGCTCTAGTTGTTGTTGCAGGCAAGAGCAGCTGGTCGACCGGTGCCCCTACATCCCCAGGCCCATGGTTCACGGTCCAAACTGGACAGAGCTCAGGTGTGCCATGGTGTTCAACACGGACAGAGCCGTGGAGGTTGGTGGTGTTTGAGGGTTGATGCCTTTCCTGGGAAGAGCCTTTGGACGAGACCCTGGAGGTCTCCGAAGTCTCTCTGGGGCCGTCTCTGCCCGGGATGCTCGCGGGAGCTCTGCGGGCTCTCCTCATCCAGGGCCAGACGCAGCCCTGGAGACACTCAGCCCTTGAGGTGCCCACCCAGCCGGGGCTCTAAGGGAAGCCCAGCCCGAAGCCTCGGCCATGTGCCGGAGCTGTCCGGGGAGCCCAGCCCGTAACACCTGGCAATATGCTGCGGCTCCCGGGGCTCGAAGCCTCCCCGAGCTGGGACCTCCGTGCTCTCCCGGGCCGGCCCCGCAGCGGGTGCGGGGCCTGCAGCCGCCCCGGGCCCCGCGTGCCGCCG
>VXAZ01001299.1:13002-25301 GCA_013399875.1 Gymnorhina tibicen
GCCGCCCCGGAGCCCGCCCGGCCCCGCGCCTCCGTCGGGGCGGTCGGGGTTCTCCTCCGGAGCCGGGCGAGCGGCTCGGCCGGGCGCCTCGCATGTCCTCCGGGAGGCTCCCCGGGGCTGCCCGGGCCGGGGCGAGGAGCCAGCGCCGCCCCGCCGCAACAATGCCCGGCGTGGCTGTGGGGCTGCGGGGCCGCTGCCTCGGGGGTCCCCTACGCCCGGCCGCGGGTCACCGGGGACCTGCGCCGCAAACGGGGGGCGAGTCCTGCGCTCGCTTCCAGAAGCGGGGTGAAAACACCGCACCGTGGTGCCAAAGCCCGGCCCCGTCCCGCGGTGCCAGGGCAGGGGCTGCGTGCCGGGGGCTCGGGCCGGGTGTGAGCGCGGCGCTGGCTCCTGCCGCGCTCCACACGGGGCCCAGCCATCCTCGCTCCTGGGCTCGCTGGGTTGTTTCACGATGGACAGGTGGGCTGTAAGGACAGGCACGGCATCGGCGGCGGTTCTTGGTTTAGCCAGGATCAGGAAAGGGTGGGGGGGGAAATGGTAAAGCATCCCAAAGATGTTCGTTGGTGTGAGGTTTGCTTTGAGAGGGAGGGCGAGCTAAAATGTGCCTTTCCTGGTGTGTTTTTACATGCAATTGAGTTAATCAGTGCAAGGAGTAATTTGTGAGGCTGCTGGTGCTCTGCAGTACTTGGGGCTTAGAGGCTGAGGCTGTTCTGTAACACAAGGCTTTTGCTACTCACTTTAAACGATGAGGTTAGTTTGTTGAGCAGCAGAAGTAGCAACCCAGGGATTGCCCTTCTCTTCCTTCCCTGCTTTCCCCATCCTTCCATCCTCCATATTGACTCGTCGCTCTTCTTGAAAAACATGGTACTTGATCAAGTTTCCTTGTCAAGGTGATTTTCTCATCTTCCTTTGATGACCTGAAATTTTCCCAGGCTTGTAGCATGCGATTTTGTTAGCGTAAATGAACCTTTTCTCAACGGCTTGCCTACAAAAAGCAATGCTAGAACTGAGCTCTTGTACTAACATGCCCATCTGAAGCAAGAATGCAGTCCAGATGCCCAAAATACTAGGGTCAGCAATGCATCTGGATTCCCCTAGAGCTAGACGAGGCGACACGGCGTATTTCTGAAACGCAGAGATTTGTGAGGAATGTGGCACTGGTATGTCACTTGAGCGTACGAAAGCCACCTGTGTTTGATTAAGGTGCAGCCCCGCTTTCAGGACTAACTGGATATTCTTTAAAAATAATTTTCACAAGCCTTAAATTCTTGTTTGAGGATAAGAATTTCCTAGATCCATAGCCAGATAAAAACATGTTGCCTTAGTATGATCTAGTATATGTCCTGTCCACGTAGGCAGTGCGGAGGAGTTGATGGCAGTGCAGAAGATGGCATGTGTCCTGTGGTACCTGAGTATGGATCTCTTGGATGTGGGCTGCTACATGCCAAGGTCACGTAAAACCACCAGTGCTGGGAAATTGGCTGGTGTTTTAGCATAGTGTCAGCATATCAGTGATGCCAAATTCTGGATGTAAAGTTTTGGGATATTGTGTAACTGTCATTTTTAGCCTGTGCCTGGTTTGAGCTCGATTCTGTGCTCTCGGAAGTTACCAAGCCATTGATTCTGCTGAAAAAGAGGTGTTGGTACAGTAAAGGTGCAGAGCATAACCAGTAGTTTGTTGTCTTAGAGTGTTTATTTTCAGTGATACTCGCTTATTTTTTCCTCATCTGTTTCAGCTGAACAAACTTGTTCACCTTGGAGCTACAAATATTGGTGATTTGAGATCGGCGCTCGTCGCCCACTGTTCCCACGCAAGCAAGGACCAGAAAAATGAATATCCAGGGGAAAGGCTTCCCCTTGGACCTCGGAGGAAGCTTCACTGAAGATGCTCCAAGGCCACCGGTTCCTGGTGAGGAGGGGGAGCTCGTGTCCACAGACCCAAGGCCGGTTAGCCATGGTTTCTACTCTGGTAAAAGTGATGTGGTCAGAAATGAGACGTCCACGGCAACACCGAGGCGCTCCGATTTGGATTTGGGGTACGAGCCTGAGGGGAGTGCTTCACCAACTCCACCCTACCTGAAGTGGGCCGAGTCGCTGCACTCCTTGCTGGATGATCAAGATGGCATCAATCTCTTCAGGACTTTCCTGAAACAGGAGGACTGTGCAGATCTGCTGGACTTTTGGTTTGCCTGCAGTGGCTTCAGGAAGCTGGAGCCATGTGTGTCTAATGAGGAAAAAAGACTCAAGCTGGCAAAAGCCATTTACAAAAAATACATCCTCGACAACAATGGCATTGTGTCCCGGCAGATCAAACCGGCCACAAAAAGCTTCATCAAAGACTGTGTCATGAAACTGCAGATTGACCCTGACATGTTTGACCAGGCCCAAACAGAGATTCAGTGCATGATAGAAGACAATACCTACCCTTTGTTCCTTAAGTCGGATATTTATTTGGAATACACAAGGACAGGTGGGGAAAGTCCAAAAATTTATAGTGATCCAAGCTCGGGGTCTGGGACAGGTAAAGGGCTACCTGGTTATCTGCCAACTCTGAACGAGGACGAGGAGTGGAAGTGTGACCAAGAGGCCGAGCCCGAGGCCAGCAGGGACTCGGCGCCTTCCAGCAGGCTCACGCAGAAGCTGCTTCTGGAGACGGCCACGCAACGCGCGGCCTCAGCCCGGCGCTACAGCGAGGGCAGGGAGTTCAGGTAGGTGGGGAGTGGTTCAGGGAGCTGCCATGGGCATGGGGGAGATGGGAAACCTTGGAAGACCATAGGTGCTGGGGAGCAGCCACATTAGTACAGGATGGCATTGCCAAGTGGTTTGATGAGTGCAGAGCTTTGTTTGAAAGTAATCGCAGGTTATTGTAAAGGTGTTTTTGGCTGTTCCTGTCCGATAGTGCCAAGCCATCCCTGCAGCATGTTCCTCACCTGAAGAAACTGCTGCTGGAGGTGTTCTGGAGGCTGGTAGGGCTTGGTGGGCAGTGCAGAGCCATGGGCAGCCCTCATGCATGTGCAGGTGGCTGGGCAAGCTGCAGTACCAGGTTGGCCATAGCCTCCACCAGCAGAAGGTCAGTGTTCAGGTACTGTAACATGGGCAGGTACAGCTGATGGTGACACTTCCTGCATAGAAATTGTCATGAGCCACAACTGGGAGCTCACAGGCAATAGACACCCTCACCTTGGTGATATGGGTAGGAGTGAAGCAGCATTGATGGTGCTCCCTGATAATGGTACTGCTTTGCATATGAGATTTCCAGCACTGAATTCTAGTGGTGTCAAAGTCAGAATCCCCAAATCCAGTTAAAAGCATGCCCTGCTGAAGCTCTTCCCTTCATGTAAATAATTGCTTTATTTGGGTTTTTTTAACTGTAGGGCTTGCACAGTTCTGCAGCGTGTTTTTTTCTGGGTCCCCCACCCACTTCCAGTCAGCATGGATTTTGAAACTTGCTGAGAGCTCAGTTAAAATTCCAGACAATTAACTTAGCAGGGAGCTCTCTGGGATCAATAAGCATGTGTGTGTCTAACCCTTGCTGAATCAACAGAACCCGGCCAGAACACATTCCTACTTTTTCCCCCCCCTTTTTAAATAAAATCTCCTTGTTTTAAGACCTGCTTAGGCTAAAATCTGACGCCTTGTGAAGATTACGAAATGAAGTAGCTGAACTGTCCTCTTCAAAGCCTCCTGCCTTATGAAAAGCATTTCTGTGTTTAATCTCCCTCAGCCGTCCCTTTAGGCTGGCAGCTGGAAGCGCATCCCACCCTGCACAAGGTCTCGGCGCCTTTCAGCTGGCAAAATGTTCTCAGTTTGATTCTTGTTTTCTTACAGATTTTGAGGAGGGGATGTTGCATGTGAAACTCTTGGGCAGGGGGGAAGGCAGGGAATTCATGTGGGCTCCTGCTGTTTTAATCAGGAGTCAGAAAAAAAATATCCCAGTGTCTTGGGACTTTCCCATGGAGTTAATAAAAACCTTGAATGTGTCTTGAAGTGCATTTCACTGAGCAGTTGGGTGCTCACCATAAATGAAGGATTAGAAAAGTCTACGATTTAAGTATCTTTTTATTTAAGCAATAGTGGTGTAATTAAGATTGAAAATAATTTACTTGAGGGTCAGCTGTGTTTAGTTTCCTTACCAGACTGGGTAGCAAATCCTGTGTGTGACACTGAGCTGTTTAGTTCCAGCTTCAAGAAAAAGGTGCACTTTAGCCACTATCTGAATATATCTGTGCCAGGTTGTAAAATGGTTTAAGAAATGTGCTGTGAAATAGAAGTGTTTTGAAGTAGAGTTCATTGGTCCTGGGCATTTTCATAGGAGATTGGAACAACGTGAAGTAAATCTTTACCTGGAGGATGGAGATCAGAGAAAATGTGTGGCTATTAGTTTGTAGTGTCCAACAGCCTGTCATTGTGGCTACTGACACTCTGCTGACCTGTGGGGTAGGGAGGCAAGGAAATGTTTGCTATTCTTATCAGCGCAGGAGTCACTTCTCAACCTGGAGTAGCTGAAGATAAGGGATTTATTTTATTTTTTAAATGTTGGTCTGTCAGCTTCTGTGGCATCCAGAGCATTGCTATGGAAGATGCTGCTGAACTGCATCATCTCTGCATTTTTTTATTCTAAAAACTGCTGCGATACTAATTTATGAGGTGGTTGTTCCTCTTTGTGCAGGATGTTGTGGTTGAATTAACCTTCTTCCTGGATGTTGTATAGCAATAGCTGTCATGAACAAGTTGGTTTTTAAGCTGTAGCATCTTTATCCTGCAGACTTCTTGTTCATTTATGTTCTCACCCAAGGAAGGGTGCAGGAAGCTGGCGAAGCTGCTTGCAGCAGGAAGCAATGTCTGTGTGCAGCATTTGAAAAGCTGGGTCCCAATTTATTTTGAAAATTTCCACAAACCTCCTTTTTTTCTGGTGTATGTGTGGAAGAATTTCTCATTTCTTTTCTTTGGGGAATGTTGAAATAAGCTGTTTTGCATTATATCTCAGGGTCTGTTTAATCTTCCCAAGATTGAACTTCTATTCCTTGGCTTCCATGGAAACCCTAAATAAAGAGGAATCTAAGCAAATGCAATAGAAGTATTTCTCTGTTAGCAAATGAGCATCTTGAATCAGCTCCAATTTTTTTTGCAGCAGAAAGTTCATAAATCTTGATACAGTAGCTTTGCTCTCAGGAGAACAAATGTAAAAAATTCCTCAAACGGCAGAAGACAACCCATTATTAGCACTGGATATTTTTGAAGGTGTGCAAATATGCAGGCAGATTTGAGAATACCCTGAAGCCAAAAGCATCGCTGTTACCCACTGTGTTTTTGTATGCGTCGGAAAAGGCCAATAGTCATTATCGTTAGGCTCCTGCAAATTAATTGGACATTGGTTATGGATCAGTGAACTTCAAAGAGGGTAACCCCCAAAGATCTCAGGCATTAACTCGCAGCTTCCGAAAGTGACACTAACGTGGTTGTGAGGGCGGCTAAATCATTCATTAACCTTCTTCCGACGTGCCGGGACAGCGTTCCTTGGAGCTGGAGAGCAGAAATTAAACCTGTGCTTGAGAACTGCCTGCAGCCTGCTTTTCGAGTGCTCCAGGAAAATGCAGCATCTTAAAATGTTGGAAATTTGGTGCTTGGTGGTTTGGTTGTGTCTTTTGCTGGGGTGGGTTTCTCATGCTCTCTCTTTAGCTCTGTGTGGGAAGGGGCTTCAGTCCCATTCCCAAAGCATCGGAGAGCAGCGCTCTCATAGGCCTTGCCTTTGCTTTCTTCCGTGGTGGGAAGTGAGAAGAACATATGGTGTTACCTGCCAGCAGCTCTGCCTTCATCTCTCCTGAAAACCAGGCGAACTGAGAGATTGTTAGTTCTGCCAATTGTTTTGGGTTTTAACCCATTCCCTGAAGTGTACAGTGTTGAAAAGGAAGCCTGAATGATGGTGATTAGAGGACACGTGGTGGTGGGTGAAGTCTCCAGTCGTTGGATTTTGAGGAGTGTTGGTGGTGGAGCTGCTGGGCACGGATGGAGAAGTTTCTCGGTGTGGGCTTTGATATACACAGGGGGTTGGTCTTTTTTTAAAGAAGCTGGCTCCAAGCTTTAATTTCCACAGTGCTGAGCTGACTAAGCTCACCGCGTTTCACAAGTGTTGGTGGTTCAAATGAAAAGGGTGGGTAATGTGGTTCTCCACCAGGCTGGTAGGAATCACCAGGAGAGTCCTCGTGCCTGTGCCCACGCACTGGCAGCCTCTCCGGACACGTGGGAGGGCAGCTCTCCCCAAAACACACAGCCAGCACTTCATGATGGGGTGTGCAGAGGAGGCAAGTGGAGAAAAGCTGAAGAAGCTTTAGAGGGATGTGACAAGCTTTGGTCTGGGACAATGCAATGATCAACTAACGTGGAGAGGCTGTTTCAGGGAAGGCACAGGATCTCTCCATGGCTTAGGGAGCATAAACGGTCCAGCGGTCAGAAGCTGGGGCTGCATCAGGAAGGAGCTCACTAAAGTTTAGCTGGCAGCCCTAATTTTGAGGTTGGCTGCTTCATTCATAATTAAATATTAAATTGCACACCTCTGACTCAAGACTGTGTGGTGATGAAGGAATTGGTGTTAATTGTACTGACCAGTTGGAAAACTGGGGATGCAAAATCACAAACGCTGGTGCAGGAGCAGTCATGTTTAGAAAATTTAAAGATGTGTTACCCTCTTACTGATACTTCTTTTAGCTGGAGAGGCAGCACATTGCACCTTGGAGTTAGGCTGTTGGAGCTTCATGGGAGCTTGTTTGCAGAAAAAAATCAGCTACTGAATGTTAGACCCATATGTGAAGTTGGGAATGCTTATCTTGAATTAAAATTGCTGGGCCCACGGTATCATTTGTAATCAGTACAACCCTGTTTGGAATCCTTGTAGAGCGGTGGCTATTTCCAGTTTTAAAGAAAATAAGTTGCAGAAGAATAGTTCAGGTTCTGCATTGTTCTTGAGAGAAATCAGTGAATCCAACGGGGAGGGGGGTCTGGTGCTAATAGCTCTAAGTGGTAATTTAGTGGCTGGAGCACTGTAAGATACACAGGACAGAGACTGATGGTGTTTTTGCACGCAAGTTAACGCCAGCTTTTTAAAATACATTGTTAAGCTGATGAAACTTCTGCGTGGAAATGCTTACATTACATTAACAGTGTAAAGTATTTATGCTAGCGGTTGCCAAGTTTTAAAATAGATTTTATTTGAAGAAGAATACCTTCTGTGCCCATAGCTTGGCCTCCATACAAATTAAGATGATGAAGTATTGTGTTTGTGTTTGGTTATGGATCAGTGCTTTGGCTTCTTTTTAAAGACAGGTAGTTGAGCTTTTAGCACTCTAATTTGATAAATGAATAGAGTTTTCTCCCCTCCTCCAGCAAACAAAGCCTTGTGATGGAGTTTTATTTGGGTTACAGAATATTTTCTCTTAAAAGCCTGAGAGGGAAGTTATGTCCCCCTTTTTTGGTACTAGGGAGATTCATGTTGGACATAGTGAAAAAAAAATCTTGGGAGCATGAAGCAGCCTAGGAACAGAGCATGAGGGGTGGGAATCTTTGTCCTTGGAGGGCTTCATAACTGGGTTAGACAGAGCTGTGGCCTGACTGGTCCAGTCCTGATGATGGTCCTGTTTTGTTGTGTGCTTACAATGATGGCACAGATCACGAAATACTATATTTTGAGGAGACTGGTTTGAGTTCTGCCTGGTTTCAGAAAGAATGGGGTGCTAAAAGCCTGAGTGGAAGCTGAACCAGTGCCAGGACACTGAGAAGTGCAGCCAGGAGGTGGCCACGGGGTGGGAACACCTTGGTTTTGATCTGCTGTTCAACTTGGCTTTATGTTTTAAGAGTTTCTTTGTTGTTACTATAATGGACTAATCCCTTGAATAATTAGTTGCCATTGGACATTTTAAAAATGACTGCCTCTTGGATGTTTTCCTTTAATAGTCTGTTAGATTCTGGATTTATTGACTATTGAGACAGACTGTGAAATCCTCTTATGGCAGACTTCCTTGGTGGAAAAGGGACTGAGAGTGGTGTGGGAGTGCTGGGGGAACACACACTGGCCCCATATTAGGTTTGAGCTGTTGACTTCCCACCTTCCCAGGAAGTCCTGGCTGCCTGCTGGGCTGGGTCAGTGGCTGCTGGAACATGTCATGGTCTTGGGTCATCCCTAGATTTGGGGCTTCAGAACGTGCTCCAAGAAGTTACGGCACTGTGGCTGCCCGGTGCCGTCATGCAGTCAGCACCCATTTAAAATAAATCCTGTACCTTATTTTATTGCAATTGATGGAAAAATCTGGTTTCAGAAGTGACTATGTGTAATGCAGAAAATTGCTATGTTTAAAAAAAAATCAGAACAGAGGTGCTGATACCCTAAATCGGTTCCTGGATATATCATTGGATTATTAGACTCATCCTTAAATCCATTAAGCAAATTACAGTTAATCAGTCAAATAAAAGAAGAAAGATCTTTTGCGAGACCCTGTCTTTTGAGCCATGCAGAAGCTGTAGTAATATTTTAATTTTCCATCTGTCAGTGAATGTATTCAGTCACTTCGCTTCCTTATGTGGAGGATTTGAAATTAGAAACTGAGGTTAATTATCTGCATTAAATGAAATATGTGAAGACCACAAAAGCAAAAACCTTCACAATTTGATATGGTCTGTTAAGCTAGGCAGGCTGCTTCAGAAGGAGAGGGGTTATTTTTCCCCGGTTTTGTTCCGATTGAAGGGTTTTAGTCACAGTAATTGAAATGATTAAGAAGTCAAATTGTTGGTGAATATAATTCTGAGCATCTCTCTGAAAAGATTTGACACTTGGTTGAGAGCAGGGATTTGCTCAGCCTGGCCTGGCAGCATGGAACAGCCCGTGTTGTGCCACCCCAGCGTGGGTGAGGCTGAGTGTCCTTGGTGCCACTTTATCCACCTCTTCCATGGCAATGGGATGTTGGAGCTCTGCTGCAGGGTTAGCAGAGATGATTTGAAAGTGGAACAATGCCAGATGAAAGCTACACTTTTGAACTTATCAAATACAAAGTATGTCTGACACCATCTATCCTAATGCTATAAATTAGTTAATATGCCTGCTTCACTTGGAAGTGCAGCTTTGGACTCTAAAAAGATCATGCTCTTGGAAATACACATTTCCACAGGAGTCAACTGGATTTGAGGCGACTTGTTTGTTCATTTTATTCCTAGTATGCAGTACACACCTGGCTCAGGTGTGAGTTCCTCTGGGGGCTGCAGCATCTGTCTCCACTCATCAGGTGCAAAGCTGCCCCTTCCTTCACTGGTGCAGCCCTGAATGTCCAGCTCAGGGAACTTCAGGAAAGGTCTGACTCTTCTGGAGACACACATCTTTTTCCCCTCCTGTGTACCAGAGCGAGCTGCTTTGCCTGAAGTCACACTCAGAAATTAAATTGTTGCAGGTCACGCTTGTGTGTGAAAGCAAAACCAGTGTTCCTTGCAGCCCTGGTCCGAATCCCTCAGTGCTGTAAGGCAGTAATGAATTTAAGTAGAACCGTTGCAGTTTTAAGTCAGATTATCCGAATTCTATAAAACCTACATGGAAACTGGATTTTACCTTTGAAGACTCCAGAGTACACTTTTGTGGTAAGACCTGGAATTTCTTGGTCCCCTGGCTCCCAAGATACAACCTATCCTCAAAGTATCAGTTTTTTGAAGGTCTTCATCTGATCTAAATAGCTAATAGATGAAGAGCTTTCATCTATCCTGATGATAAGCAGTGGAGCGAGGCAAAGCTGTAGCTAGAGGAAAAAACCTCTTTGAAATACCCAAGTGAGACCTGCTGCAGCACAGCCCCATGTGGATCTACCTCCAGAGCTAATGACCAGAAATTACTGGGTTTTATCCTTCAGCCCTCCGACCCCCACATATTCCCTGTCCTGTCATAGATCAGAGAGTCAGTCCCTCTCTCCATCTTCATTTTCCTTCTTTTCTGGAGGTTTAGTTTTCTGTCCTTTATCTCCAGCATGTGTTTAGAGGAATGCTGGTGCTGGAATGAGAAGAGCAGTACAACTGGACAGGTGGAATTGCCTTTTTCCCAGCACTCCATGTTTAGGTTGGGATAGGTGTGCTGAAAAACCATGTCTTTAGTGTTTAACAGATTTGCCCTTTTCGGTCATAAATTTTGGTCATTTTCTTGTCTGTCAGTCAGCCTCTTGGACTGGGAGAGATTTATCTGGAAGAGGAGCTTCCTTGTTCTGCCATTGCTGCCAGCCTGGTCCAGGCTGTTGCTTTGGGACCTCTGTGGGATTGATTGCTTGGGTAGCCAAGGACCAGACAAGCTATGGCTGCCCCATCCCTGGAAGTGTCCTAGGCCAAGTTGGACAGGCCTCAGAGAAACTTGGGATAGTGGAAGGTGTCCCTGCCCATGGCAGGAGATGGAACAAGATGAGCTTGAAGGTTCTTTCCAACCCAAACCATTCCATGATTCTATCGTCTCTCCAAGGTTTCACAAGCAAAGTATGAATCAGAGCCAAGTCACTGGAGAGCTCCTAGGAATTACAGGTAGGATCCATGGAGAGAGGTGAGGGGACTCAGGATCCAGCTGTAGCTACTGCATTTGATCAACTTTGTCCTGGCTTTACTCCACAGAAGTAAGAGCTGTAAAACCATTTGGCAGTAGATCTGCAGATGAGAGCTAGGATGAAGCTACTGTTACCCTTGAGGATCCCAAAAGAGGAATCAACAAATAGAAATTATTCTATTAGCAGGGGCAAAGTTCACAGGTTAACCATCGTGTCAAATCGATGAAATACAGCCTTGATCTCCTGCACAAGGCCTTTATTGTGTATAAATAAAGAGTGCCTGAGCAAAGACAGCAAGTTCTTGCACTGTAACATTTGCAACGTGTTGGAGAAAGGGAAGCTCTGTACAGATGGCAGCACGAAATGTCTCTGTCAGATATTGGTTTCATTCCTGCTTCAAAAGATTGTAAAACATGACCTTGGAACCTTCTTACTCTCCTTATGGCCCTACTCAGATTGGATTTCCAAGGGCATGTACTTTTTAATTTTTTTCATAAAATTTGGGGTCTCTGGCTAAGAAGTCTGGTCTTTGTACTTTTAATTCAGTCCATGTGACTGTCATAACATTTATTTCTTAGGAAATGAAGTGTTCCTTCTTGAGCAAAGCCACAGACGGAAGCTATTGGGTAGGCTGGCAGCCTCAGGTGTGTGCAGCATGTGTCTTCTGCTCATCTAGAGCTGAATGAAGACCATCACCACAAGTCCTTTGTTGCTTGGTCCATGGCTCTACCAGGAAAATGACAGAAAAGTCGCCTTCTTTGTTGTGGAAATACTGAGATTTCATGTGTCTCTGAACATCTGCAGGTTCAGTGGAACTTGGCTTTATTCTCTTGGGAAAAGCTACTTTGAAAAGGCTTTTTGAACTTCTTAAGAGGGACCAATGCTGGCAAAACGAGATGGAAATGGGCAGCAAAGGATGTGTGGATGCGTCACTGCAGCGTAGGATTTGTCACATTGTAAAACAGTGTGGCGGTTTTCCCCTCTGGATATATGCAGTGAAGTTTGTGACCTGGGGGGTTTGAATGCTGCTGGCTGGGGAAATCAGCCCAACTTGAGAATTTAAGAAGGCAGAGCATCCCACTGTCCCCAAGCAGTGGCTTCGGGCCTTCCCCAGCCAGGGCTGGCAGAGCCTGCAAAACTGATCCCTACAAACCTTCCTCTTTCTGAAGAGAGGAAGCTTTCCAAATGGGCATGGGAAAAACTTTCCTTTGGTAATCCTGGAGATAAACAGGTCACACAGCTTCACCCAGTGATCCTTGCACAATAACTTGTGGTCAGGCTGAAGTGTCTATTTTAGAAAGGCATCCAAATGATGGGAGGGAGGTCATGCAGCATTTTTATCTCTTTCCATGGTTAGTTACTCACTGTTCCCAGTGTGTTCCTTATTGCTCACTTCAGCTTTTCCAGCTTCAGTTTCTAGCTGCTATGTTTTGGTGTTCTTTGCTCGCTTTGGAGGCTCCAAATACCTCTGCATGTTTGAAAAAAGCCCAAATGAATGGGTGTGAATGTTCTCCTTAAGTGGCAGTAGGCTTGTTATGGAAGGCCTTTTGGTTTTATTAGACTTTTCAACCCTCCGGTTGACTGTTAAACAAGCCGGAGCTTGTCATGGTTGACAAACCTTCACTCTGGTCTCAGACCTAACCTACCAGTTTAAAGGCAGTATTCTTTTGTGTGCAGGTTTCTGGGTGGGGACCATCGGGCTTCTAAGGGCAATTAACTTGTGGCCTCTATTCCCTACCTCCCCCC
>VXAZ01001299.1:25330-91375 GCA_013399875.1 Gymnorhina tibicen
CCCCCCCCCCCCCCCCCCTAAAATTAAGTTTTGTGTTAACTGTTCTGTCACTTCCAAAGGCCAGAAGGAAATGTCAACCTTTAGGTTTTCTGCTACCTGAGGTACTCTGCTGCACACTGAGAGTGCAAGTAGGTGGGAATGTGTAATTACATTATAAACAAAACAGCTGCACGATCAGTGCCAGCAACTGAAGATAAAATGTAGGAAGTTTTCTCAAGTGATTCATCCATAATTATTTAAAAACATGTTGAATTTATTCTTAAGCTTTGGAGGAGAATTCTTGCAAGGCTGGCGTTTGCTGCCCGTGATGTTTATACACCTGAGTAAATGCCTGTCTCAGCAGTTTGTCCATGTTGAGTGCTCCAGATCTAAATCCCTTCAAGGTAAATCCAGCACACCTTTGTCTCCTCTGGCCTTGCTGTCTCCAAGCTTTTCATTGGTGAGGTGGAATCTGTTGTAGCAGTGGCACTAGGATGGGCAGAGAGACGAGGGTCACACCATTTTAGTATTTGTTGTAGATTTGTCCTCTGTAGGTTTAAGTGAATGCAAAGGCTGGATGGCACAAAGACGCTGATGGGACTGGTGGAGAGGTGGTGGGGAAGCAGCTTTGTGTGCCCACTGTGGGCTGCATCTGTTTTCCTCTATCTATATCCTTCCAGCAGTAGCTGTTGTGTGGATTGTAGAGATCTGGGGAAGAAGGGAGTGAAGTTCCTTTGGATGGTCCCTCTCAGATGCAGCAGTCTGGTTTTAGAGGGGCTGGAAGTTGCGGTGCTTTTCCTCTGCTTGTGTCATTGCAGGTGCTTGTGTTTTCTGCCCAACAGGGCAAAACGGAGTATTTTTATCTTCAGCCCTGTGCTATTGAGGAGAGGGGCTTTTGTCACATGCTTCTCTCTCCATGATAGCCAAGAAGTCGGAAATGTGCTGCACTGAACTGAAAGCACCTGGGGGTTGTTGTTGTTGTTGTTGTTGTTTTTGTGCTAACCCAGCACTCTGCCCAACTCGCTGGCCGAGATAACATCCACCAGGGCAGGGCCCGTGCCTGCGTGGCCGAGAGGGCAGCTGGCACCGCAGTGGGTGGCATTGCCGAGCAACCAACGCCTTGCAGTTTCATCAGGTTCAGGGTGCGTTTTCCTCCAGCCAGAGGCGCAGCACAGGCGCTGCTCCACTGCAGCAGAGCTGGGAGAGGAGGGGAAGGGTCTCCAAGATGGGCATCTCGAGTTGTGTCTCTGCTCCAGACATCAGTAGGGCACCCCTGGTCCCTGGGACAGGTCACCAGTCAAGCTCCACTGCTCCATCCTGCATGGCTGGAACAGATGAGCAAATTTGAGGAAGACAGAGATTCCAGTGCTTGTTCTAGCCCGTCTCCTGTCTAACCCTCCTGCCAGCAGCTCCAGCTTTAGTCAAGAGCTCAAGGAGACTTTTCTGCTCCTGCAGCAGCTTAGGCAGAAAGGGCAGCTGGCCCCACCTTGGTCTGTTTTCATTTCTAGATGCAGTGCTGGAGCCCCTTTCCTCAAGACCTGACTATGCTTTCCAAATATCATTGACTTGGGCGCTCCCTACCTGGGAGAGGTGGCTTGTTGGAGCTCTGGAGAGTGAGCTGATATCCAACTGGTTTTATAGTGAGAATGCTGACCCTGCAGTCCTCCAGTGCTTGCCCACAGCTATTCCACATGCTAAGAGGGGTAGATGCATCCTACATCTCACTGGATTTGCCTCCCCAGTGGTAGGATACACTTGAGGCAGCAGTTGCTTGGCCTCAGCAAGGTCACCTGGGTTTTGGTCGCTGGTGGTGATGCCCTGAGTCAGCTCTGCATGGATTGCTGTGTTTCTCACCTCATGTAGGTTCTTCTGTCCAGAGCCATCAACCACACTGCCAGCAGTCAAGCTAAGCTATAAGCAGCTCTTTTCCTTTGTTAATTGCTGCCTGTGGCTTGGCACCAGCAGTGTCAGAAACCCTCCCAGGTAGCCCATCTTGGGCTGTGGATTTGGGTGTAGTATGTTGCCTCAGGTGGTATGGAATGGCATCATCCTCTCACTTCCCAGCTTTGGAAATCATCCTGGAAGCCTGAGCTGAAGAAAGAGGGTGGGACTGGAGCCAAACCTCTTGTTCCAGATGGGACAGTAGTGGCAGGAACACCTATTGTCCACAAAAATGTTGCCAAGCCACAGAAAGCAAATAGCAGCAAAGAAAAATGTGGTTCCTTTAAAATTTGAATTTTAAAAATACTTATTCTTTTTAAATTGAATGAATGCCCATTGACATGCCAAGTAGACAAAAGTGGGGTTGTAAGAGCAAGCATCTGAAATCATCTAACCAGTGTAGTTACCTACTTAATGAAACAGGCAGGTTTGACAAACAGGAGTATATTCAGTCCTGAGGAACAGCTGAGTGTGAACAGGATGTAGAACATCGGGTTACTCTGCCTTTGGCACAGAGGACAAGGAAAACAGTCCTGCAGAATGGCTGAGGGATCTCTTTCTAACCACACTGTTACCAATGCAGCTATGGTGGAGATGGAGTTTGAAAGTAACTTTTTCCTTCTTTTAGGGTCTCCTGTTAGTGTTGCAGATCTAAACTTTTGTATTCAGCAGTCAACCCCTTCATGCCTTCACAAGGTGTTCATGTGGTCTCCCTTTGATACAGAGGACCCTTCTGCACCAAGCCCCCTCTCCAGCTGACACTGCAGCCATGGTTTATATTCATGTCAGGTTGCTGCCTGTCCCAGGCACTTTCAAATGCACTGATGGCTTTCCTTGAGTTAATCTTTCCTCCTTGCTCTTCCTATGGTCTCTATGATGCAAGATCACAAAAGGCTGTTACAGTATTTGGCCATAGCTAACCAGGATTTTACTTCTTTCACCAGATTTCTCAAAATACTCATATTCTCAGTAAGAATATCAGCAGTGGTCACCTTACCTGGTATTGACAGTAGTCCCACTTCAGGCTGGAGGTTAGACTCTGCTCCTCCAAAGGTCCTTTCCAATGAATACCTCTGCGATTTTGGTCCTTAATTAACTGCCAAGCAAATCCTGAGAGACTTCATCAGTTTTCATGCAGCAATGAGCCCCACAGAAATTCATATGCTCACGTGGTTAAGTAATGGCAGTAACAGCTGGATTGGTGGCCAGGAGACAGGGAGCCATCACTGAAGAGAATCTTGAAATACAATACAAGAGACTTGCTCTGAGGTAAAACTCCAGTTTCAGCAACCCATATGAGCAAGGAAAATAGTTTTTCCACCCCAAAAAATACACACTGAAAGTGAGCGATGAAATTTTTGTACTATACCATCTATCTACATTAGGTTGCATCCTTATCTGTCTCTCCTCCTCTGTTCCTCTTGGGATGCTTTTAGATTGCCTGTCTAAAAAGTTGTAAATGAAAAGGGCATGTTTCCTTTTCTCTCCATCATTTAATGGTTTTTAATTTGCTGTTTGATCCTGGTTCTCCTGCCTTGACAGTGTGCAAGCCACAGTACTGGGTTACAAATAAGGGACATGACAGTTCCTTTAAAATCTGTAAGACTTAAATCAAATTATGCACTATTAAAATCAAGCATCTTTTTCAAATAACATAAATAAAAGGAATCGATTTTTTTGTTGTTGTTTAGACTTGGTATGCATGTTATGATCCTCCCATTCTTCAAATACCTGAGCTAAAATGGGTTCTGGTAGTTAATTTCTCTTTACACTGTGGTGGCCAGAGTCCTACAGCTCACCTTCGAGGCCAGTGAAGGTGGAAATAGGTAATGAACTATTTTTAGAAATCAGCAGTGCTACGTTCCGGGAATTCCTGCAGTATTTTTCAGAACCAAGTTTGTAGGTTTTGAGCACAGATAGGGAAATATGTCATCTGTGTAAATTGCTCTAAATTACCTGCAATTTGTTGGGAGTTGCCATTTCTAAGTACTTATTGCAACTCTAGATATTTGAGGAAGCTTTTGATTAACCTGTGCTTGTAAAATGTAATTGGCTGTTTCTTAATTGTTGTCCTCTGTGAAGTGTCATTACCTGTAATGTAGAGCCTTTTATTTGTCAATGCCGCAAACAGGAAATCAAGAGTGTCTGATTGAGATAAGTTTGGGGACTCCACCACGACTTGTAATTGCATCAGATGACCTGTTTGCAATGGGACTCTCCTGTAAAGTCCTGGAGGCCTTCAAAGAACCTGGAAACCTTAAATACCATCTTCATAAATTATTGTGCAGAAGTCTGGCTTGTACTTTCCTAAAACTGTCTTCAGAGAGCTGCTGTCTTCTTAGCAAGGTAGTGGCATCTCTTTATTCAGTCATATTGCATGAAGTTTCAGGAACAATAGGCTGATTTAGAATGAATTGCTTAAATGCAGTTAATCAGAAGATGCTGTAGAGCTTGCTGGTGTTCATGAATACCTTAGAGAAGTCAGTTAATTAAAGCTTAGCAGCCTGAAGGAAGCTGATAGAGACAGAGAATCCCAATCCTCATTGGTGTGTGGTGGTACCTCGATGCAGAGAACAGGGTTGTACTGAACCCTGATCTACTGTGGGCTAAAAGCATGTCTGATCCCAGTCGGACATCTCTACTCAGGGAGTTGGTCCTTGTGTCCCATCTGCTGCTTGGCTGCCCTTGACCCAACTGTGCCAGCATTCCTCTAGGACCAGGGTGTGTGTGGGAACGTCTTGGATCCTGGGGCTGGGGGTATGTTACATGACCAAGGTCTAAACTCTTGTCTCATTGGATCTGTGTCATGCGCAGTCATGCTGAAGCTTTTGTTGTCATCATCTTCCCAAGGCACATCTGTCCTGGTGGGGACATTAAATGTTATTACTTAACTGAACTGAAATGAGGCTGGGAACTTACTGGAAAAGTCTTTGAAATTCCGGGTGGGTTTTGTGTTTTACAGCAGGAATAGAACCGTCAGACGAGGTATGTTCACCCCTCCTTTATCTCCACCCAGGCTTGGCTGTGTTGACCCAGTGCAGCGCTGGGGAGCGGTGCAGGAAGATGTAGCGTAGATTGACACGTCCATTCTGGGGCTCTACGTCCTGTGTAAGGGGTTGCAGAGACACAAAGGGAAATTAAAAGCCTTCTCATGGCCCACTGCAGGCCTGGGAGGTGCTGTGCCAAGGCAGGCTGGTTTATGAACAGCTCTGCTTCTCAACCTGGGGTTCCCAGAGCTTTTGTGTTCATGTGTTTTCCTTACATGCAGTCTGCGGGTTTCAATAACCTCCTCACTGTGCCTTTAAAGCATGACTGAGAAGTGAAAGCCACTGGAGTGTGTCCTCCAGGAGCTCCTGGGCAAGTCTGCCACACAAAAGCAGCAGCACAAGCTTTCTTTGGAGGAACCTCCTAAAAACAAAACCTTAAAAAAAAACCCATATTCTTGCTAAATTAACTGTCTACAAACATAAAATTATTTAATTTTAGTTTTGCTTTTTTGATGGTGACCCAGTGCTGAATAGTTCTCAGGGAAAGCAGTGAGTCAGCTTGCCCAACAGTGACTCTATTGATAGATGGAAGGAGTGGCCCTCAAGTGTGTCTAGTAATTGCTGGTGCTTGGCTGGAGCGCCAGGGGCTCTGAGGGCAGGCTCAAACACATCTCGCCAGCCTTGGGAGATCAAATGCTATGAGTCAGGCCACAGAAAATCATGATAGGGCCTAAAGTAATTAAACCTCTCTTTTTTTTCCTTTTTCTTTTTTTTTTTTTTTTAACCCTGTTTTGAGAGTGGGAAAGAAAGGACACACACGCACTGGGGTGTGTGGGACCTGCCAGCTCATGTGTCCTTGCAAGTTGACTTTTCTTGTGCCCTCCCAAGCTGTTCTAATAGAAGCTCTGCCTAGTCCCTCATCTGCTCTGGAGTGATGGGATGTGCCAACTTTCTCCTCTCTTGATATCCTCCCATTTCTCACCTCTCTTTGTAAGGGCATGAGGCAGACCTGGAACTTAAATGCTTAGCACCAACACACCACTGTTATGTATTCCAGCTTCTGGTTATTTTTCAATTCATAATGCACATGAGCCAGAAAATGTTTTAAGAGAGAATTAATTCTTTCTATTTTTTGTGTCATTTTGATCAAGGTGGGAGAAGCAGAAGGTAGCCAGATGGTGAGAAGTGCAGCTGTGCTTCAGCCCCACCAACACTTTTCCCTTGGGTTTTCCCATCTCCTTTCCCAGGGCATGGCTTGCTGTCAAATGTGAGGAACCACATCCATGAAGCCCACAGCTTCCAACAGAACTTTGACTATAAACCAAACCTTAAAGGTTATGGATGTGAAGGACCATAGCATCCTAGCTCTTCATGCTAGCACTGCTGTCCCATGCCATTCCTTGAGTTGGTACTGTCCCCTGAGCAAGAGAGGGTTACAACGGGCACCAAGTGCCTCAAACTTCACTTTGGGCTATTAAATGCAAGTGCCACACACTTCAGTACCTGAGGCCATACTGCCCCAAGCTTTCTTCAGGTGCTCTGAACATGTGGTGTTCGCCTCCCATCTCCCAGGCACCAGGAGCAGGCCAATTTTCAGCATAATGCGCAATCTCAACTATTTTATTGCTTAATTTAGGCCATAAAGTCCCTTTGATGTATTGTGTAATGCAACATTCATTCTGAAAAAGTGGGTGGAGTAGCTTTATGGTATTATAAAAATAAATAAAATGCCTGGGAGGATTTTGAAACCACATGGTCATTCCTCCTCTCTCTGCAGATAAGTTGATTGTTGAGAGAGGAATCTTGCTTAATATCTAACTTTGGGTGATTTATTTCTCCAGAGTCCTTTCATCTCCAGCATGTATTGGGTTATCTGTGACTTCTAATCTGATTGTTTTAAGTGTGATCAAAGAAACCAAGAGAATTCACTTTGTTTTCCCACTGTATGAACAGAATGCTGTTTGTACAGGGCATTACATCACCTGTTCCTGCTGCTTCTGAGTCCTGCACCAAATGGCTGCGGTATAAATAGAAAACAGAATGGGCTTGTAGGGGGTGATGAAATTTGTTCCACTTGCCGAGTAAAACAGAGTTAACTCAGTGAATGCTTTCTTCACGCCCAGCTCTACCTCAGCACACAACAACACGGGCTGAAAATGTTTGGAATAACTCACTCGTGCCATGTATGGAGCTGGCATTTGGCAGCCTCAAGGAGCTGTGCTGAAAATCTACAGGAGATGGCAGGCAAGGAGACTGCCCTGTCATTGAAATTGCTGGGATTCTTTCCAGGCTATGCAAAGAAAGAGTTTGGCTTTGCATCAGCCTCATCGTGTTGTTGTAGCTGCGATGGTCCACGGGCAGGGGCTGTGGGCAGAGGTGGTCGCCGTCCTGCAGGCTTGGTGCTGCAGGATCCCTGCACACATGGAGGGCTTTGCCATCCCAAACAAACCCCTCTGTTGAAAGCAGCTCGCTTTTGGAAGGTCTGGAGGAAGCAGAGCACAGGAACCCACCTGGCTGTTGCAAACTGTGCATTTCTGGAGGATAAGCACCAAGGAGCATCTCTGATTCACATGGAGGCCCAGGACATGCCTCTGATGTTAAGCCTGGAAGCTGCATTTCTCTGCTTGATTGTAAAAATGCCAAATTGGAGAAAGAATGTTTCTTTTCTGACATGTCTTAATGCTTCACCACCACATAACCTCAGTGTTCCGTAGAGGACATCTGTCCTCTCTGCAGCTTTGCCATGTCCTGTCACTAATGTCTCCTGGCCTTTTCAGGGGTACTGAGCAGCATTTTCACTCCAGTTGTCTAATTGATTAATGTATTTAACTTGGAACATTTACTCTCAGCCTGTGTTTGACTTTCTTACTTCTCTCATAGACCAGGAGGGTAATCTGAGGGCCTGGACATTTCCTTGCTAGCTTTTCCAAGCAGTAGCTGTTGGCCTTAAAAAAATCTAAAAAAAAAAAAACCTCCCTCCTTACTGACCTTGCCTTGACACACCTACAGGCCCTCATGAAAATCCCACCCTGGGCAAATAGTTCATGTTTTTATTCAGAGGAGAACTGCCATGCATCAAGAGGTCTGGGAAATCATTTGGGAGATAAGGTGTTTTTATCTTAAGCAATTAGTCCTTGGTGTTTGGTTGGGTTTTTTTCATTTTCTAATTGGCTTGGAAGTTGTTCTTGTGCAGCGTGTGGTCGCTGTAGGAATACTGAACTAAAAAAATGCCTAAAACCTGTGCTCCCCTACCCCATCCTGCCCATGCCATCCTGCTTGCTGGAAAGCAGAAGGCCACGGGGCGTTTCTGACATGCCGTTCCAGCAGGATGAGCTTGGGGCCACTATCTCCCTATCAGCCTCCAGGTGCTGATCATCTGATACTCATCAAAGTTTTGCCCATCCATCATTGAGCTGCTGGTGGTTTTCTCTGTCTCCAGTCCCCAGGTTTGAGGAGCAGGAAGGAATTGGGGAGAGGATGGAAGTGTGGAGTTTTCCCTTTGGATGTTGTCACAGTGTGGGTTAGGCAGGACTAATCTGGACTGCTCGGGCATGGCTAGGTCTCCTCCTTGGTCAGCCATCACCCTGTGCGGTGGGCAATTCTCCTTCTCTGAGCAAACCAAGCCACTCTGCAGTTTCTTTCTAGTGAATTATAGGAAAATTACATCGTCCTTGCACCAGTATGATTAACCAAGTCTTTCCCAGTGTCCCTGCGGGGTGCTTGGCAGTGGGAGTGACTGTGCAGTTACCTGGCCTTGCTCTACACACACGTCTGTGGCCTCTAGCTCTGCAGACTCACCAGCAGCCCTGTGTTCCTTTCCTCAAGGTCATACTGCAAAGGTTGCCGCAGCCAAAACTATTCTCCTGTGTTGTTTGTACAGTACTGGTGTTTTGAGGCCCCTGCTCCCTCAGCTGAAGAGGGGAAATGCTAGGACTTGTGTTAGGGTGGGGGATTTTCCAGCCCTTGAGGAACAGCATCTTCCTTGGTGACGTTTCAGCTTTCCTTTGGTGTGATTGGATGATGGGCAGGGACATCCCTTGGCAGTGGCTGGGAAGCTCCTGTGTCTCTGAGCCCTTGTGCATGACGGGGACTGAATTCTGGGCTACAGACTGATGATGAGCTGAGCTCTCTCTCTGTTTTATTGCTGCTGTTGTAGATCTTGGAGGTGTCTGGTTGGACTCTGTGAGTTGATGGACACAGTCCTGCACTGAAATAAACTGTGTCTGCTTGAATTCACCTGTTGGGGTATCAGGGTTTAGGGCAGCCTTAACCCTAACCCATGTAGTGCTCCTTCCACAACAGAAATCTGTAGTTGAATGTGACACACTACTAGATTTTTTTTTCCCCCCAACTGCCTTATGAAAAAGCACTTAACAAACACATCCAGAGGTGTGAATTACAGCTGATGTAATTAATTTGTGTTTATGGGCCTGGCCCCCTGCAGTCTAGCTGGCAGTTAAGAAGAACAAAAATCTAATCTTGGAGAAGATTGGGAATTCTTTGACAAAGGTTAAACCAGGGTGATGCTGCCTTATCATTTGTACTGGTGTCGTGTGGTAAATCTGTAATTTAAGTAGGCAGGCTGTTCCTAAACCAGCAGCATCTCTAGTCACCTACCTCGTTTTTTTTGCAAAACACAAGTCTTAAAAATGGTTAGGCAAAAACAAGAGTGAGACAACTCTAGATCCTTGTCACTGCAGGAATACCCATCGCAGGACAGTTAGAGCCAGAGCCTGCTGTGACTTCTGAAGTCTCTCCTTTCCAAGCCCATCTCCAGGCTTGTGCCTGCTCTTCTCATCCCTCTCACCCTGGGCTGAGAGAGCAGCACAAATACTAGGCATTGGAGGAGAGCTGGAGAGAAAGCAGAGAGGGAGGCAGACGGGCCAGCAGGCAGTTCCGAGCAGGGAAGCCAGCCTTGCCTTCCCTGTGGGCTGCCTTGGTGTGCTCAGCCCCAGCCCAGTTGCAGCAGGATTTGGTCCCAGCACACTTCCAGCCAGCATGTAATGGCAAGCTTCCCCAAGCAGCAGTTTCCACTTTTCCTCTTTGGTGTCTATTGTTCTGTTATTTGGGGAACTGGAATCCATGATCGAATTGGAAATGTGGTTAGCATCAGCCTCTGATGCAATGGGGTGGGTTTTTTTCCTTTCAGATTGGTCTGAGCCTGAGCACATCTTCCCCTGGACAACTCGAGGGCTGCACAGCTCTTCTGTGACCCACAGACTCAGGCAGTGATGCAGCACTCACTGTCTTCACTGCTGAAAGACCATCCCATTTAGTCTCAGGAGAGCTGCAAAGTGCTGGCTCGGACTAAAGCAGGCAAATAGTCCCTTGATCACAAAGTGAGTTTCCGAAAGAAGGAGGTTGCCTGAGTGCTCATGGTTTAGATTTAGTCATTTAATGCATCAGGAATAGGTTACATTCTCAATTATTTTGATATGTTGATAATGTTAATGTTAATAATGTGAGTCTCTTCGAATGAAAATGTATTTCCAAGTCGCTTTAAGTATTTGCTACCACAGTTAAGTTGAAGACATATGTGAAAGAAAGGGCCATCTGATGAACTGCTATTGTTCTCTTAATTCAACCCACCCCATTTGGGCCACTCAGCATGAATGGCTTTGTGTTTGCTAATAAAATCATGCTATGTTCCCTGCAACACGTTATGCATGTCCCAGCTAGTCAGCAACAGTAAAACCTTATTTTTATAGGTTTATAATGTTACCTTTTCAACTGTGGCTTCTTTTAGATACAGCAATGCTTCCAGGTTTGGCCTTGGCATAGGAGCACACAGGGGTGGCCAAAAGCCCGTATTTCTGGCTCATCTCCCCCCTCTCCCTTGGCACCTCAGGCACTTGCTCCTTGCGTGGCTCATCAACAAGCGTGTGTACCTCCTCACCTAAAGGGTGCTGTGTCAGCAGCCACTGGAAGAGAAATAGGAGTGTTCTCCTTGGACTGCATCTTCCTCTCCCCAAAATGTTTGGATGAGCCCAGGTTGCTTCTTGGGCTGTCTCAGAAAGTGGCTATGGGCTCCACAGCCCTTTTATCTGCTGGGCTTAGGAGACACAAAGATGGTATGGGAAGTACTCTGCTGTTGGATGATCCCAGGAGAGCTGCAGCCATCCCGGCAGTTTCTTTGGGCAGTCCCTAAGACAGAGGGATGAAAGGCAACCTCTGCCTTAGCACAGCATCTCAGAGGGGGCTGCTCTCAGCAGTTGGCTGGCAGTGGTCTTCCACAAGCTATGTCCAAGCTGCAGGGAATCAATATGCAGAGCAGTTACTCCCTTTCCTTGGCACATTGTTTTTTAAGGACTCTAGGGTAGAAGGGATTAGACCAAGTTCTTACGGGAGGAGAATAGCCAGCAGGGGATAGCTGGTCATTTTTGTTCCTTTTGTAGCACAAACAATCTCTCCCTTACTACTCATAGGGCTCGTGAGCCTTTGTGATGTTTATTTGGCTGAAAGATTTGGAGACCTCTGGTCTAGATAGCTCTCCAACTGAGAAGGGGAATTTAGGTACTTGTGATAGTGTGGCCAAAGAAATTACAATAAATATTTGGGAGATTTTAGTGTTTGGTATTCGTCAAGAATGATTTAACAGAATGAAATCTTTAGTGGAAAGGATGGGAAGTCCAGCTGAAATGACAAAGATGTGCCTGGGCTGGCGTTGGCACATCTTCCACACTTCAGGGATTAGAAGGAATTGTGTAATAGCAACATAATGATCTGCAGAATTGGCTCATTTAAACTTCAGCTGCTTTTGTTTAGGAGATGGACTTAAAATCTGAAACTGGGTCAAAATCTTTTATTGCTCTAGAACTAAAAGTTCCACATGTTTCAGGCTTCTGTTTGAAGATCCCTCTCTCTAACTGCTGTTCAGCCAGCCCTCCTGGGCTGAATTTGAGCCAGACAGATGACGTTGGCCTGCTAGTTCTTGTCACTTGGGAAAGTGCTGTTGATCAGGACCGGATTTTCTGGGATCTGATGATCTCCAACACATCTTCTCCTGCTGATGGAATCATGGTCCTTCGTTCCTCTTTAGGACTGATAGAAATGTCTCCTCTCTAAGATGAGGAGCTGAGCAGGCACTGTTCTGGGGTATATATTCAGTCTCCTGGATTCTTACCACGTTTTCACTGCAGGTCAGAATCAGAGTTTTGTTACTTCATGAACTTGCCCTAAACTACCAGCAGGAAGGAAGTCTTCCTCAGCAATGGCATTCTCCCCAGAAGTGAAGCCCAAGTCTCTGAGAGCTGTTGTGGCCCTGTTTCTCCTCTGTTTGCAGCAGAAAACAAAATCTCCAAAACATTTTTTTTGGGTGCCGCTGCATTTCCAACAGTACAAGAGGATTATTCTTGTGGGTTCCAGGGTCAGCTTCTTGCAGACATGCATGGCCTTCTCATCTCCTGGGGTTGACCCCAGTCAAGGAACTGTGCAGATATTTCTTTGCCCCAAAGTTCCCTAACTTTTCCCAGATAATACAGCCTGCAGGGGCAAGGAGGATTTGCAAGGTTAGTGTCAGGAAATAGCTGCTTGGGAAAGTCCTCTTCCTTACTTCTGGATAAAGCAGTGTGATAAATTACTCTGACTGCTCACCTGGACTGAGGTAGGCAATCCCACCAGGCAGTCACCCTTCTGCTCACAGGAAAGGAACAAAGTGATCCTGCACATGGAGAATCAATGTCACCAAGTCACCAACAGTGGAATTCATAAATTCCTTTATTATTTGCTAAAAGCTGCAAACGCATCTGCAGAATACACAGACATCTGTTAAGATCTCAAGCGAGGAGATGATGCCATTGAGTGTTAGCAACATGCACACAACAACAGAGGAGTCTGTTCATTGCCTTATTCACAGTGTGAGTTTTACATCATGCTGTGGATGTACACGTAGCCCAGGAAAGTCACTCCTAGAATAAAAACCACTGGCAAATACTGTCCTCTCTTCCCTGGATGTGACAAGGTACCAGCAGCAAAGGTTGGCAGCAGTGTCACTTCGCTGTCACATCGTGTCACACGGGAGTCCCACTGCTGCAGCTGCAGATGTGCAGGCTCAGACAGACATTGGTGTCACAAATTCCTGCATGTTTTGATTAATTAATCTACAGTTTTCATACATGGGTTCGGGGACGGGTGCTTTCATCAACTTTGTGATCAAAATGTGTGCCAAGGATGTTGAGTCACATTCCAGACTCACTCAGAGTTTTGGAGAAGGGACTAATGGAGATGTTAAAATATTGCTCATTTACGCTATAGGCAGAGCTGGCAGCAGTGGCTGTAGTCATGGTTGCCCAACATTCCCCATTATATAAAAACTTTGTTGTAGTTGCTCATATCTTTATCAGACTGTGTTGTTTGGTGTTCTTCCATGCTGAGATTCTGCCTCAGGCTGAATTATTTTGGCAAATTTTAGTAAAAACGGAGGGGAGGAAATTACATTGTTTTGTTCATGCCAGAGTCTTACAATTTACTTTACATTGATAAGCTTCCAGTTTTTCCCACTTGGAAGCAGGGGTTTGGCAAATGGGTTGCTGGAGGTGAGAGGATGCCAGCAGCTTGAACATGTATTTTGCCATCCATGTGAGAATCCATTCAGTATGACTGAATTATAAACTTGTGAAATGGCACAAGCTCTATAGAAGATGGTTTAAAATTCTGGCAGTCAGAGTATCTGAAAAGTGTATTTACTGTGATGGTGCTCATGGCTAAGACTTCAGAAAGAGGAAACTGCAATTCCTGCTGCTGCTGATCGTGGAGCCTTCAGCACTCATCGTTAGGTGAGCCAGGTCTCTTCTCACATCCTCCAGAAAAGGCACTCACAAAAAAAAAAGGCATTTTGTGCGGTGACAGGGAGGAGGTGAGGAGGGGGAGTTCCTCCAGCAGTGAGCAGGTGGTGTTGGGAGCTAGCAAGAGACAAACTGTACAGGGTATTGGAACTGAAAAGGGGTTTTCCAATGCCTCCCAGAGTTTTCAGGTGCTGTAGCCAAAACTGCCTGTTCTTCAGCCTTTTTGCTTTTTCCATACATGGGGTGGGTAGAGCCAGAGGAGCCAACAGAGCAGGTAAGAAGGAGAGTGCACAGGGCATCTGCATTGCCTCTTGTGTCACTGAAAAGCCCTGTAGTAGAAGAGACAGAAGATGCAAGCAGGAAAACGGAAGTCCTTCTGTGCTGGGTTTTGCCAGAGCAATGCTGAAGATAGCTCTTCTCCCTGGGAGAGAGTCATTGTGCATGCCTCAGCTTTCTGTCTGCTACTTGAGACCCAAATCAGACTTGCTGATGTGCTGAGCATGCATCAAGGCAGAAGTCTTAAAAAACACTGAGTATTAGGCCCAGAGCATTTCAAATTGAGCACCCACTTCTTGATAAGGTTGTGACAGTTTCAGCATTGCAGTTGGCTTTTTGTGCATAAGAGGATAATGGCTTTTCCTTCCCCAGAATAGCAGCACAAATACAAGATACAGTTGTGGAAATTGCCAAGAAGAATCTCCAGCAAAGTGAGTAATGCTGCATTCAACATGAGATTTGGGTGATGTAAAAGTACAAAGAGGGGGGAAAATAAGGATATGAATCCATTTATCCTGTACCCTGAACAGATGAAGTTCTGCAGAGAGGAGTAAGAGATAGTAAGTGATACATGAGCAAAAGAGATACTTTTTGACTAGAAGATACTTTTTTTCCAACTTACAGATTGCTTTTCCCTGCTGTCTCAAGGAGAAAACATCTAGAGCAATGATGCATTCCTGTAGTACTTACCTGGTCAGTGAAATCCTGTCTGTATGGTGGCCCATAGGCACTCAGTAACAGATGGTGGGTTTGTGTCACACAGATGGGCTCCAGTGTTTCACAGCTCTTGTGCTCCAGGCCATACACAGAAAACAGCCTTTCCCTTCATCCGTGGGATTTCATTTCTGGTTATGGCACTTGGGATGATTGCAATGTGGCAGTGGGTCAGACGAGCTCTGCTCCTGCTATAGAAGAAGAAAATGGTGTCAGCAACACATCATGTCAACTGGGGGTGATTGTGGGCCCACCCACTGCCATCCAAAATGCAGAATTAAACCAGGTCTCACCTCTGGGGCTGCAAAAATGTGGCTTTTGCAATGGTCCTGTGCTGTATTCAGTGTCTGGGGAGTTGTCAGCTGGAGCTGGAGCATTTGAAGTGATTGTAAGATCTTCTCTCCATGTAGGTGTTCTGCTGAGATCAGTTATTCAAAGCACCTAAGAGTCTCTCCACACTTCCCCATTTTCACTAATTATCACAGTGTCTCTGGGGCCTTCCTCCCCTGTTGAATTCGGTTGGGTGTCAGCAAGTACCTTGTACTCAGAATTTCTGGAGGGATTAAAAAGACATCAATGGAACACACAGATTTTGCTCATCTAGCCTTGTGTCTTTAAGAAACTGAGGCAAAAAACCAAATACAGTCATCTTTTATCTGAACAGTGGTTAATTTGTTTAGAACAAAAAGCACATTGCTTGCATGGTCACTTATTCTTCCTAAATGGAGCTGTCAACTGATTTTAATTGTATAAAGACAAATAGGAATGGAACAAGGCTTGAAACAGCTCTTTTATAGCACTTGGAGTGGACACGGTACTTCATATATGTACCACAGTAATGCATACCAAACGAAAAGATGCTGTGGAATTTGTGCAATAAAGGTAAAAGCCCATATATCTGCCTGTTCCAATGGATGAGAACAAAACTAGAAAAAATCTTGAAGGCAAAAATAACAACAAACTCCAGCACAGTTCTTGAAGTCAAGTTTTGCTTGCTGTGAAGTGTCCCCAGGAAAAACAAGCACAGGATTTGCCCGAGCAGTGGCCAAACCTCATAAGGGGAATGGACCACATGTATAAACCTTCCAAACAGTTAAAGGTGTTCCACCTCCCCCCAGGTCTGGAGTTTAGCTGGACCTTTTGGTATTGCTGTGTCCCAGGGATCACCCTGTGAGCTCCTGTGCAGTTTGTCTATGAGCAACTCTTTTATTTTATAATTTTTTTCCCCCTCCCTGCCTCCTTCAGCTGTTTTTCTTTCCATTTTAATACGTGTTTTAGTGAGGTGAACTGGTTCTTGCACCTTGGATTATTAAGAATGCCTCTGGAGGTGTGTCAGTCTCAGGAGTGGAGCATGCCCAGCACACCAGCCTTGGAGTTACAGTCAAGGAATTCCCAGTAAACAGGGATTACTGACCCACCTGCCCTGGCTCCCTTTGGATGCTGGTCTCCTGTGCTGCTGTATCCCCACCCCTGCCTGCCCTCTCCACGTGGCTCCCCCCTTTCCCTGCCCCTAGTCCTAACCACCCCCTCAGGTTTCTCCCATTGGTCTTGTTACCCNTTCCCTCTGCTCTTGGGAACCAGCATGTTACCATATGAATAAAGATCCTCTGAGGTCCCCATGCGGGGAGCCTTCTCACCTCCTTTATCGCCACCCTGTTGCGGAGCCGACAGCCAGCCGGGACAGTGCAGGCCTCCCAGAAGGGCTACGGGAAGCGGAAAAGCCACTCTCTCCAAGATAACCCCGCAGAGCTCTCCGGGAAGGTTGCGGCTTGCCATACCAACGCAGGAAACTACACACCGCAACAGTCTCCATCTTTCTCATTGCTCTGAAATTCCTTGCTCTTAGTTTGCCAATCAGACACCAAATGTAGATCCATTTGTAAAAGAACAGCCATGAGAAATGGGAAACTGAATCCACTAACTTCATTCTTCCTTTTTAAATATGACTTTGCATGACCTCGATGCAGCAATTGATGGTTTAGTGTTGCGGTGCGGGCGTATGTCCAATGCTACGGACAGCATTGCGACCGTTTGGCTTCCAGGTCAGGCTGGAGATGCAAGGTTTGGTGACTGTCCCAAAACTAGGACTGTGAAAGACTACTTTGTGCTCACCATCTACGGAAAAGTTACTTTACTCTTTGTTTAAAAGGAGGGCTGCTTGTAGCAGCTTCACAAGATCATCTTCCCTCTGTATGCCTATTTTCCAGAGACAACAGCAAGTTGTTTGCTGTTAGTCTGCTAAACTCTTATAAAAGAAAGAAAATAAGTATCTCTAGAAAAGGAAATACCCTTTTTAACAGCATCTGTCTTCCTTAGACACAGTTTCTGCGTTTTACATTCCTTCTGGTGGTTGTTATTACAGTTCTTCTGAGGATTTGTCATTGCTGTCAACCTCTAATAGACGTTGTCAGAAGGACAACATGACTCTGTCCACCCTCCTCATGCCCCAGCCCCTGCATTATATTGGCCAGGTCAGCTTGAGCTGTGAAGGGAAAGTCAGATTATGAGCTCCCAGTAGAGACCAGGAGACCGTGTTAGGATTTATACTTTTGCTGTGATGCTGACATCTATTTGGAGCTGAGCAATAAATAATAGAGCAAGTTTAAAAGCTTTTAGCAGCTTGCCAGTATGTTGTTGTTGATACAGCCTGCCATTTGTTAACATGATCCAACAAGTATCCCTTAATGACCCCATTTGGGGAGCCTGTGAGACTCCAGAGCACTGCTAGAGAAGCTCTGTTTCATGATGCTGTACTTCTGAGACCTACTTATTTGTCATGGTTGCAGTCAGCTGATGCTTATGAACTCTTGCTCATTATAAAATACTGATTGGAGGCAGAAGTCTTCTGCAGGGGTACTTCTTTACTGTCCCAATCTAATGGTCTCTTGGCTTTAAACTTGAATGTGTTCCCTAGATGGAAGTAAAGTTAAATAAGACTGCAGGATTTTTTAATGTGAAGGTATGAAACGTCTTTGTGAAGGTCTTTTGCTCAACTGAGTTGTTTTTTCATGTACTGCCAATATCTGATCCCACTTCTTGACCTTTAATATACACTGAGAGGGAAGATTAGGATGTTTCTAATCAGCTGAATCTCCCCTCTGGGAGCACTGTTAAATCTTGACTCTCAGCTTTATCTCTGCCAGGTCTTGCCAGCCCTCCATGGTTTTGGTTTTGTTACCAGCTGAGGTCAGAGTTCATTCACCTCAAAGGTTCTCGTTCAATGGGGGAAGTTTCTTGGATCATTTCTGTAGGAGTTAAGACACCAGCGAGCAATTCAGCTTGGAGGCAGACCTCTTCTCTTTATGTGCCTTGTGAGCCAGACCTTAATCAGTGAAATAAAGTCTTTTATTTTGTGCAGGATTACTGCTAATTCTGCCCACCTCATCATTACCAGGGCTTCATCAAAGCTCTTCATGAGCAAACCTGAGTGATTTTCAGGTGCTAAGTCAGGTGCCTCATAGGCATTTAAAATATTACATCAGCTGATTTCCTCTGCCACCCAAATTTGTAATTTCATTAGAATTCCAAGTTTGTTGGCAATAAACTGGTAATGAGTATTGAGTTTCCTACCATTGTTTTGAGGGGAATTCAAGTGAGGCTAGCAAGTCTGTGGTCATGCAGCTCAGCTTATGTTACACGGCCCAGTGGTACAGGCAAGCGGTTTAATGTCAAAGCTGCAAGTAGTCTTTGTAAAACAGAGCCCCCCTGAGCTGCATATCTTCCCCTTTCATTTCAGCCATCTGCAATAACACTCAGTGTTGTGACTGAAGTATTGGGAAATTTATCCCTGAAAGCAATGTAACAATGGATTGCAGTGCTGGGGCTAATGCCCTCCTGAAAAGCTTTGGTGGTCCAAGGAAGGACTGAGTGCCTGTGGTCTTATTTAGCCCTTGGATTCCAGTGGCTCCCCTTCCCCAGTGTGGTCCATGTTCCTGTAGATGTCCCTGTCCTACGTTTTTGAACACTCCAGAGGCTCTGTAGGTATGTAGGAAAGCAGGGAATGATCTGGAGTCATTGGCCAAAGCTGGATGCTTTGTTTCCATCCAAAAACTTACTCATTCTACAGACCCTGGTCTTAAGTTACTGAACTTGCAGAGAAATCTGCTCATAATTTCTCTTGTAAGCCCTTTCTTGTTGAGCAGAAATTTTGGCAAAGAAGAGTCAAGTCACTGGAGAGTCCCCAGTTCTGCCTGGTTATACCAGGCCTCCTCAGATCTTTCCTTGGAACAAGCAGGCAAGAGGAAATACTTTCCATTTCAGAGAAGCGTGGACAAACAATGTTGCTTCAGACAGAGAAGAAAAGTGGCAGACAGAGTTACAGTGCTGAATCCTGCTGGCCAAAAGCATGCTCTTGCCTTTATTCAGTCATTCCTGGAACACAGTGTTCTTATTGTATTCCTCCTCACCCCACTCAGTGCCTCCCCTCAGGCTTAGGGCTCGGAGATGCCCCAGCCATGGTGCTGGCAGGTTTGGGGGAGTTAAAAAAAGCATCAAACGCATCTCGGCAATGGTACCTCTCCCTCCTTGCCTGACGTTGGGTAAACGTGTGTTCTGAAAACCTGGATCCCGTTAGAAACGTTCCTGCCGTCTGGAAAACAAAGTACTCACTTGCCTGGTTTAGTCATTAAGTAAATTTGTGGTTTGGTTGAGACAAAAAATAATGAAGAAAAGCTGTTGAAATCCTGGGATTAATTTGATAGTTTGCAGGCAGTGGTGTTTTTAAGTGGAGCTGCTGCCTTCTTTATGTTGTGAGCAGACCCAGGTACAAACCTGGGCTTCCCTCTTTCCCTGTGCCTCAAGAGCCAGGCATTTGGAAGTAATTTGTTCCACGAAGGCCCTCTTGGTGCGGGCAACGGGGTCGCTCTGGGCTGGGAGCCGCAGTGCGTGGGTGTCAGCGCAGCCGACCCGTGGCTGGAATGCCGGGAGATGCTTTCAGCTGCCTGTTCCATCTGCGGAGGGAGCAGCGGCCCGGGCTGCAGGCAGGGACGGGTGGTCGCTTGCTTGGCGTGACATGGAAGGCTCTGAACCGTCGAGAGATTCACTGGTGTTTATTCCATCTGTGACATGGTGGCCCCTTCTGGGAAGAACCGTTTCCTCTGGACCTTCTTTATGTCTCCCGGCTGCCCCACCTGCCTTCCCAGGGAAGCGAAACTGTGGGGCAAAAAGCAGAGAGGCCCATGCAAAGACCCCCATGGCACTTTGCAAAGCGTTTCCCCTCTCCACCAGCTCCAATTTACCTGGGACAGTCACCAAAGAAAGCAGAGAGCCGGGAGCTGGCACTGAAATGCTGTCTGAAATGCCTTCTCTGTGTGCTCATGTGCTTAACCANATATCATATATATATATAATCACTTGTATTAAACATAGATGTCATTTCAGTCTGAGAAGCCAATTAGCAGAGTGGAAAGCTCTTGCCAATCAGCCTTTTGCTGAATTTTCCCTAGTTCTCAGTTTAAGCAGGTGAAAGGAGACTGCATTATCAGGCCTCTCTACCTGTGTCTGTGCTAGCGATCCTGGCGCCCCAGGGAGAGCACATTTGGAGGGTCAGAAAATCGGGGATGAGGACTCAGGACCTACTTGTTTCAGGGGTTAACATGTGGACGTTCAGCACATCCCTGCATGAGCTTAACTCTGTCCCTTCCAATAAAATATTAAAAGTAGTTCTCCTGTGATGTATTGTCTGACAGAGGCCAGGGCATGGAGACGAGTGTGGCTCATGGGTGGGAGCAGTGTACCCTGGATATCCAAAATGCACACACACTGCTGGGTTTGCCCTTCTTTTGTAGCTTCTGAAGTCACTACAGCAGCTTTTGGATGGCTGATGCAGCCTGGCTGCTCCAAAGCAATGAGGCTCTTGTTCACAATTAATGCAGCCAAATATCCTGTATGTTTTATAGAAAATGTCCCTAATGTTGTCAGCCTTTCATGACTGATAAAGATTGATATGAATCATGTCATCATTTAAAAAACCAAACAAAACTACTATGTTATGGTATAAACTCAGACTAATATATTGAAATTAATCTAGGCAGATACCTGCTATTGTTAAGATGTGGAACAGAATGTTCTGCAACATTCGCTTTATTTCAGGAAGATGATCCAATTGTCCTGTTAATTGTTGTGCGGACATTGGGTTGCCCATATTTTATTTTGTTTTTCAATTTAATGAATATCTTGTGCTTTGAGCTATTAAATAAATGAGGTTTGTGGTCTTATTCTAGGGAAGACATGCATTGTTTTTAGGAAGGACTTGCTTTTATTGTTTGTCAGACTCAGATTTTTGCAGTTTTAATTTTAAATCTGTAACTAGCAGACAAAATCCAGTATTAAATTGGGGTGATGAATGAGCACAGCCTCGCCTTCATTGGGAAGGAGGAGCTGGGAGGGCTGGTTTGGAAATGCACAATCAGATGAAATCTTGAGGGACTTGTTCTGCAGTTTCCTTGGAACAGAGTGGTTTCACCTTGTCTGAAAGCCTTTCCTAAGAAGGTTAGGGTGGCGATAGGGCAGTACAGCCACAATATTTAGCCTATCTAGTCCTTATTTGCCTCCTAAAGCCAAAATTTTATTTCCTGTATTTCAACTTCCTTCCCAGATTCTCTCCCCCACCTTGCTGTATCCTATGATCTAAATTACTGGTTGTAATTAATGTATCCTCTGTACATTAGTCCTGCCTGAGAAGTAGCATGTCCTTGGTAAATGAAAAGGAGTTAGAAACTGGAAACTCAGACTGGTAAATCTTGGATTTAGCTTTTGTAACTGTGCTTTAATACTTCACAATAATTGCTGAAGCTCTCCATAATATAATCTCCGTGTAGTCCTAAAATGGAATTGAATGCCTTAGAAGAAAAGAGAAGAAGAGCCCCTATCTGAACTTTTAGTTACATTTTTATTTATTTCCCTTCTTTCTGTGGCGTGGGAGGATGAATACGCAAGGAAGAAGATACAGATTTGCAAAGGCAAGGAGTGCTAAAGAGCGTCATTTTTTTCATCAGCTTTTAAAAGCCAGACTGTAATCATAAATTCCCTGATAGCTGGAGCATGCAGAAGTCATCTTTAAGCCTACAAGTGACAGGCTGCTGTTGCTTTTCAAACTTCAGATTTCATTTTTTTGTAAGACACAACTTTGATCTGGTTCCTTTGTAATGCTCTGCAGAGCGCCGGGGCCGCTGCGCTTGCCGGCTGCAGAGCTGGAAGTGAACTTTCTTGGCAAGAGCCATCTGGAGACCTCAAAGAACAGATTAACTTGTCCAGAATTGATGTGATCTTTGAAGAAGCTGCCCTTGCCTGGAACACATGATTAGCCTGACACTGGCAGTGATACAGTTGAGATGCACAGCAGCATCTGAGTACCCAGAGTAATTGGCAAGAGTTTTAAGTGGAGCAACCCCAACAATCTGCCATCAGATTATCAGGTAAATCCCCGATTTTAACCTCTTGAGCTGACTTTGCATCTTTAGCACAGATCAAATCCAGTCAGGAGTGAAGGTTTTCAGTGTTGCATCTTCATAGACTTTTTGTTCTTAGCTCCAAAACGTTCCCATTATGATGCTTTGGGAAAAGCTGTATGGTGCAACTTCTGTGATAGTTGTTGGTACCACGGATTGGAAACAGACTTTTCTGTTCAGGTGGTGGATTAATGTAATCTTGTAAGTCGGACTCCACGGTGGATGCTGTTGTAATCCCTTGTTTAAAGGTGACCCTGCTGCTGGGACACTCTTGTCAGCACGTGCTGTTTAGATATGCTGAAGGGATCTGCTTCAGCTCGTACATCATAAGCCAACATGTGCAGCTTTAATTTGATTGACTGGTTGTGATAATGAAATGTGAAACTGCATGAAGGATGTGAGAGTCACCTGCTTGTTGCTAGATGTAAGTGGCCACCTGGAGATTCAGTGACCTGTCATTGTGGAAGGACTTTTTGTTTCTTGGATGGAAGTAAGTAACTTCGTAAATGTTTTTTTTTTGCCACACTGAATAAATGGAACATGTCAGAATAATGAGTTAGAAGGATGTCTCAGCATTAGACTGCATCCTCCCAGTCACAAATGCAAAATGACCAGAGACACTAAATAAGAGTAATGCTTAGTGCTGGTTTCCTAGAAATAGTCATCTTGAGAAACACAGGACTGCAAAAGTTTGAACTGATTTTTCAGAAGTTGGTGTGAAAAAGCAGGGTAGGAGCACAGAATGAGTAGCTGGGTCCCATTGAGTTGCAGCCCTGTGGTCTCAGGGCACTGTCCCTCAGTCCAAACACCACCCACCAGAAGAGGAAAGGAGGAATTGTGTCCTGCTGCAAGGTTGCTCACTGCAGTGCAAGAGGGAGGGCATCGAGGCTCCTCCACTTGCCATGGGCTGTGGTGAGACATCTGGAGTTTCTGCAGAGCCCGTTTTGGAGTGTCCTTCTGTGGGACTTGCCAACACCCCCAGAACTCCTGCAGCTCAGAACTTTCCAAGGTGATTCAGGAAGTTCGGGTGGTTATCAGCTGCCCCATGGCTCAAGGTGTCTGGAAAATGGTATTTCTCCCATGTTAAAAATGAGCTGCTCACCAAAACTGTGGTGACCAAAGGTTCAGACTATGGTATGGGAGGAAAATTTCTGGAAGAGCTGTTTAGGTAGAGTGCATTGGAATTTTGTGGTTGTTAGCTTCATGAGTCTTTTATCTCTTGGATTTGCTAATACTGTGTCTCAAACAGCTGCTTCCTTGGTACTGCAGGGGTTTGGAGAAACTTCCCATGCCACCAGGGAGTTTGGAGATGCACTTATTTTCGGGTCAGGGAGGTGGGGCACCCTTGCAAGAGGAAGCCTGCCTGGATTCTATCACAGCTTCAATTCTTTTGCATAAAAATTTTCTTCCAGAAAATATCAGTGTCATAAAATTTCAGTGCTGGAGCTGGAGAGGGTGGTAGCAATGAAAACTGATGGATTGATCATCTTCCCTGTTAAACTGGGAGCTGTTCCAGCCACGCTGAACAGCTAGCAGGCTTGGGAGGACCATGTCTCTCAGACCTGCCAGTAGAGTGTTGCGCAACTTACTACCTCCAGTGGAAATTTAAATTCTACAGAAATTAATTGCCTAGAGGCCTTTCATCTTCAGTGAAGTTTCCTTCTCGCTTTAGTGGTTTTTTTCCCATGCTTGATGAAGAGCATCAGTGAAGGAGGTACATAACTGGTGAGAAGCAAAGGGAGTGCCCCACAGATTCGGCTTTGGAGGCGGGATTAGTGAGCTCTTCCTCCCACTGTGGGTGCTGAAGGTGATGCAGTTCTTCCCCAGAGCACACCAACCCTGGGATTTTTGCATAGAGCAAAGAGTAGCATGTTTGGCAAAGGCTGGGGACTTTGCATCTGATTTAAAATTGAAATAGCCATCAGGGGAAGTTGTGTGAGGGAAACTGGGGATCCCAGGCTGGAAGGAAAAGAATGCCATTAGGGACTCAGGATACAGTGAGAACTCCACGTAGAGCAAGAGGAATGAAGAGGACCTGACCTCTCTGCTCGCTTACATTGAGGGTCCAAGATCTGATGGTGCTGATGTCTGAAGTGCTGGGTGCTTGGTCAGAGGAGTGAGAGATCTGGGGATGGCTGGGATGCCACCAAGACAATGTGTAAAATAAACCCAGAACAGGTAGAAGGAAACCTTAAGGAAATTCTTGCTGTTTTTCTATGGCAGTTTAGGCCCTTGGCAGCATTACCAGAGTGTGCAGTGATCAGCGGAGGGCTTTATGCAAAGAAAATGCAGCTGGTCAGGCTGACTTACTCAGGTCGCTGTGATCTCTGTTATAATTGTTCCCTATGTGATTGTTTTGAGGGTTGAGCAACTGAGAGCTGCAGAAGAGACATGCAGCTTTATTTCTGCAATGTATGAAATGTTCTGTGTTCGTTCCAAAAACACTCATTGCTCTTTCTGTCTTAAAAAATGAAATAAAATTCTGGAAGGGTGCAGGAATTTTTGTGAAGTCTAACTTTAAATGCTCACCTTTCCTTTTATCACCCTTATCAGTGCATAGAGCTCAGTATGTGAGGTTTTTAGCTGACATTTCAAATCGCTCTGAGGTTGCCTGAATCCCTTTTAAAGCAGCCTCCCCTCCCAGATCAGAAGTGACCAGGTTTTTTTGTTAGACTCCATGTTCCTTTAATGTTTTCCTCCTAATAGATGTTGAAAGCGTTCTTCAGAGGCACAGCACAAAACATTCAAATAGTGATACGAGCCAGCTGAAGAGAGTTGTCAGGGAGAGGGAACATTAGGAGAAGGATTGAATACAGATGGATTCCTCAAAAGTAGTGTAACCTGTTATGATTGCTTTGAAATCCTATACCCGTTCCATCTCCGTACGCTTACCGAAGGTTTACATTTGCATTGATGTATTAGAGGCAGAGCTAAAATGGAAGTAATCCCTGTTGTATACATGCTTAAGTGTGTAATTTTAGCTAAATACAACAGTTATGACCCAACCTGCATCCTCAGTGGGAAGACTACAGCCAGGGAGTGTTGTGGGAGAGCCCAGCCATCCCAACTCCTCTGGAGGTGCCAGGGACTACCCAGGACCCATCTGCTCACTCTTGGTTCCTTCAGCCATCACAGTTGCACACCCAACAACCTCTACAGGTGCTCTTTGCTGCTCTGTCTTTGTATCAGCAGATACAAAGGAGAAATGGACTGCCCTGTGCATTTTATTCTGTATATCTGAGTGCTTTCTTAATATACTGCTAGAATAATCCATGCCTCTTCCAGAGAGTCCTGGCAAAAGGTCCACTAGAAGTTGGTACTATATTTTAATTGGGTTGTCCAAAAATCATCCTTCTCTTTGCCCTCAGGGAAGGCCTGAGCTATCCATCATTCCTACCTCAATTCAAGAGGTTGTCTCAGCCTCCATCACACCGCTGTCATGTCAGATTTGACAGGAGGGTTGCACTGCACAGCGCTCCTTTAATGTTCAGAACTGACCGTTCTGCACGGGGAGAAGGGCTGAAGGGGGCTGGTAAGGTTTTCACTTATTATCCCTTGCTTTTTAGGATGAACTTGTTCAAATTATTTCCAGTACTTGCCCTAGAAAGCTGTTCTGAAATCTGATGGAATATAGAAATGAGTTTGCTCCAGTGCACATCTGCAGCGACTGACAGAAAGTTTGCATGCTAGAAGGTGTCTGTGGGGATTCACCATCCCAAGTCTCCCTCTGTGCTCATCCCCAACTGACTCTATATTGTACCCAAGCATGGAGAAACCCCACAAGGCTCCCTTCTGCCAAACAGCCGTGAAAAGCCTCAGCTGGCTCAGTTTTGAATGCTCTTTGCACCATTCTGCAACTATACTGAGCTTCATCATCCAGGAGAAATGGCTTGGAGTTTTGGTTGGTTTGTGGCACACAAAATATTAGTTTTCTCTTTGTGGGAGTAGGAGAGTAATTTGTTTCTAACTGACCCCATAATGGACCTGAAGCAATATGATTTTTCCTAGTGACCAGTGAATATCCATGACCCCTTGAATTACAAGGAGAATAGGTCGTGTGCTGAGGACCCAAAGGGCAGGTGAATAGGAGCTGGGTGAGCATTACATTAGCTGAAGGCTGTAGCCCTGTCCAATTCAGGTTTTAAAATACTTCGGTAATGCTTCCATCCTGATATACACCATGTGCTATATTTTACATAACAGCATCTGAAAACCTCTGCCTTAAATGGGCTTTCTGCCAATCCCAGTTTGCGTAGTGCCTGTCCTGTGTTTGTACTCCGTACAAATGTACACAAACTGCCAGCTTTTCCCTTTGCTGGTGTCTTCCTCACCTCTGGTCCCTCCATCTGTGTGTTTCTCGTGGGTTTCCTTGTCATATCAAAATATAAACTCATCAGGGCAGGGGCTGTTTTCTGTTGTCTGTAGGACTTTAACCACTGCAGTAGAACCAGAAATGCTTTTCTTGGCGGAACAGGGAAGCACACATTGCATGATGTGCCCTCCATGGAGATGTTTGCTCAGGGCCCATTGCAAACCACATCAACCAGGTGCCGATTACTGAGTTACTGAGTAAAAGATGATGCTGATGAGCTTTGTGATCTGAACTGAAACAGGACTCTGATTTTTAGAGCTTGGAAAACCCAGGAATTCATCAGCTTCAAGGTATCTTAAAAATGCTGCTCTTCATGCAGAGGGGCAGGCAGGGAGAGCAGGGGATTAAGTGCTCTTTGATTGATGTGAACATTTCAGCTTTTTCCTTCTTCTGGCAAATTACAAAATGACTTGCAGGAGAACAAGATGCCTGCATGCCCTGTCTGTCCTGCAGGGTGGCAGAGCTGGAGGCACATTGGCAACAGTAGCTTTTCTATGCTGGTGGCAGAGTCAGCGTGAAGGAATTCTTGCCTGCTTGGTTCACAGGCTGCTTCACCATCAATGCAGGTCTCTTCCTGAGCAAGGAACTCACTTCCCAGGTTAGCTCATGCAGGCAGCCTCCCTTCCTGATGTTTTGCTGAAGAGAAGGAGGCTGGCCTGCATGTGTACTTGAATAACAAGGCATGGGTTGTGTACAAAACAGCCTTCATAGATCCATGAGCAGATTGTCCACTGGAAAAGCCGCTGTGATTAGGTGGTCCTTCCTGGTGGAATTTGCAAGTGTCTGATGTACCTCAGTGCAACACTGGAGGTCAGTTTTAGGTACTGTGCTATGAGCAACAGCTGCTTCACCTCCTTCCCTCTACAAACATGATGGAGTAAAGAGGGATGTTAAAGTAAGCACTGAATGGGTGAGCTGTGCTACACATCCCTCCCTGTTGGAAGAGCAGAGGCCTGTTTTGACTAAGAAAAATGCTGTCTTACTATCTAGGTATTGCTTTTAGATGCTCATAGAATGACAGTGCTAAACAGCTAGCCCATGGACTCCATAAACCCTGATGGAAACAGGACTTCTTCCATATAGTCTCATTTCCTCCCTTATCTCTAACAGTATCATCTTCATTACTCCATGAATTCCCATTTTCTTCCAGTTATGAGTCAAATTGTTCATGGCTTTATCAGTGCAACTTAGTGTGAACAGTTTATTCTGTAGCCTGTCATTGAGGCTGGTGCTCCAGGCAGAGTCCTTCTGCCTGGTGCAGAAGGGCAGGGGCACCAGGCAGAGTCCTTCTGCCTGGTGATGCAGAGCATGGTCACGGTTGTGTCCTTCTAACTTGACTCTCATTTTTCTCTCACAGGCATGGGTCGTGGAGAGAGCCTGTTAACCCCTACTATGTCAACACGGGCTATGCTTTGGCACCAGCCACCAGTGCCAACGACAGCGAGCAGCAGAGCATGTCCAGCGACGCCGACACCATGTCGCTGACAGACAGCAGCGTGTAAGTAACTGCAGCCTGGGGGACTGCCACGTGTGCCTTCAGCAGTGCTGTTGTTGGATTGTTTTGGGAGAGAGGCTGTGCCACAGCTGGGGTTGGGGGGAATGTCTGAATAGACCATGGTCATGATCATTCTCACTTTCTTTTCCGTTACTTTGTCACGGTGCAGGCTACTCAGCCTTGCCGGTCTTGGGAACATTTGCAGCATAAAATACTTTGAGTGATCTAAAATAAATGGTGTTAGGTCGGAGTTTCTGCAATGTTTCTTAAGCCAGGTGCAAGAATTGGTAATGTTGGATGACTTCGTAGTAACTGATTTGAGATACATTATCTTCTGAATGTTAGACAGAGCCTTCTACTTACTGGATATTTCTCTTGAGGTTTTATGCTGCCAAACTCACAGAATGGGTCAGGTTGGAAGAGACCATCTGGTCCAACCTCCCTGCTCAAGCAGGGTCATCCTAGAGCAGATTTCACGGAATTGTGTCCAGATGGTTCTGAAATATCTCCAGTGAGAGAGACTCCACAGCCTCTCTGGACAATCTGTTCCAGTGCTCAGTCACTGAACAGGGAAGACGTTCTTCCTCGTGTTCAGGTGGAACTTCCTGGCCATCAGTTTCTGCCTGTTGCCTCTTGTCCTGTTTCTGGGCACCACAGAGCAGAGCCTGGTCCATCCTCTGAAACCTCCCTGCAGATACTGATGGCCATTGATGAGGTCCCTTCTCAGCCATCTCTTCTTGAGGCTAACCAGGCCCCGTTCCCTCAGCCTGTCCTCACAAGAGAGATGCTCCAGTCCCTTTGTTGCCTTCCACTGGACTCACTCCAGGAGCTCTGTTTCTCTCTTGCCCTGAGGAGCCCAGAAAAGAACTCAGCACATCAGATGGAGTAACACCTCAGTCTGTGATGGCTCTGCAGTAGGATTGGTGACTGACCAGTTCTAGTTTGTGACCACTGCACTTTAACACAACTTGTGCTGATAAGCCCCAGCCAAATATATTTTCCCTTTCTGTCTCTCATGACAGCGCTCTGTAGCTCACCCACGGGATGCCTTCCTTAAGGATGGTCTGCAAAGGAAGAAAAAAGGGGTTATGAGATTTTGTTGTGACTGCATCTCTGTGATAGGAAGAAAAGGATTTGGGGAAAAATATTCACTGTTTGGTCTGGTTTTTAGTAGTGCAAATGCAAAGTGTCTTTCTGTAGAGTAGAAACCCTTTGATTCTTCAGACGAAAGATGACAGGTTTACAGAATTAGGAGAGGATTTTTTTAATGGCAGTGCTGTAAACGCAGAGTCCTCCAAGAGGCTCGTTTACTGTCACTGTGAGTGTTAGGAGCTGTCAGACCTTGTTGGAGAAACTTTCCAGCCTGTGCCATGGATGCTGTTAATGGGTGCTGCCACAGTTCCCCACCTGCCCTCAGTTCATACAGTGAGACAGGGAGTGTGCAGTGTGGCCAGGGGGTTTCTGTGTCTGTGGTGGTTGCCCTGCCTGAGCCAGTAGCTTTCTTGTCTCTGGCTCCACAGAGGCTTGGGGCCACATAGGAGCAGCTGTGAGTCCATTCTGCACCCTGACACCAGCTCCTCGCACATTATCCATGTCATGTTGTAAAATGGAGGAGGCAGACCTTGGCCAAAGGGACCTGGGAGGAGGAGGATGCCCCCGGACAGAACCCTGTAGACAACCACTAATTAAAGACTCCATTTGATACAAATCCAGCTGCTCTGCCACATCCTTCTGCAATTCTTCATATTCATCAATTTATGTGGAGGAGTGCTCTGAAGCTAGCAGGAGTCGTGTAACTTCTTGTTATCAGGAGAGACAGATGTAAGAACTCTTCAAAATTAATTAGCTTTTAGCACTTCCACTGGTCCAGCGGGCTCATGGGGCTGCACTGATGGTTATACCTGTGATAAGTTGTGATCATTTATGCCAGAGTTCTTCACCCTCCTAATTTTTATTTCACTAGCAACAGTTTGTTTCTTTCACAGGCAGAATAATTTCTTATTGGCCATCCTATGCTCCTTTTTCCTTCAGGCATTTTATCCAACCTATGCCCACCATAGGCTGCTTCTATGACTTTAATTACCACTAATATGTGCACTGCCTTCTGCTAGTAACTAACTCAATCCTGGTGGTTCATTTTAAGTAGGTTTCGAACTTCATAAGGTAAACCTTTCTTTCTATGTCTCTCAAACTGGATGCATGCAGAATCCCAAATTGGGATTCTGGATGTACAGCCTTGACCTTTGGCTTACACAGATTCTCTCTGTTTTCAGCACTTGCTCTTCATTACATGCTTTAAAACTCCAGCACCAGATTTTACTCAGTTCTTACATGGCACTGCTGAACCTATCTGCCTCCTGAGTTTCAAAGGAATTTTTGCAGAATTGCTTAAGGCAGCAAAAATGAGCAACCAGATGAAGTTAAAGAAGGGACTCTTGCTGCTTGACAAGACTTACATGTCTCAGTGCTTTGAATTTAGGCCTCCTCTGAGGAAAATGGCAATAAAAACCTCTGAGGAAAATGGCAATAAAAAATAAAAGTTTGCTGATGAGCGAGGCTTCCTCTGTGTGCTGTTTACACACAGCAGTCACGCTCAATAACCTGACTTCTGAAGAAATCTGGCTTCTGCTCCAAGGCAGCACGTGAACAAGGTGTGATCCAAGGCACAAACCTCCATCAGACCCTCCATCAGAGGAAAATGTATGTGGACAATTGGGATGCAAACATTGGCTAATTGAGAAATGCTAACAAACCAGGAGAGCCAGGCATCCTCTTCAGTGCTGGCCAGCTCAGGCCAGTGGAGAAGGCAGGTGCAGAGCATTTGTGGTGCTCTGATGCACCAGTTCCCTTCCAAGCTTTGATGTTGGATTGATCCCAGCAACATGGGGTTTGGAAGTGGCTGCATGCAAAGCCTGCAGCAAAGACCTGAACAATGCTCTGCCTATCTCAGCTCCGGAGCTGGGGTGACTTTTTTGGGAGCAGCTAGCCCACCAAACAGATTGTAAAACTGTGCTGTTACAAGCACACTTACCTAAAAGGCCAGCTTTCAACAGGATGTCTTTCCAAGCACTGGTAAATATTATTGTAATGGGTTGAATTTATGTAACAAGTATGTTATCGGTCCCTGTTGTTGGAGCAGTTTGCTTTTTGAGTGGCTTAAAAAACATTGCTCTTTAAATGCCTGTGCTCTGCTGATTATTTTTCAGTCTTCCTGTGTCATAGGAATTCCTCTGCCCTTGTAGGCAAAACAGCTCTGGTCCTCTCTGCTGAAACCTGTTTTTATAATCAGCAGGGCAGCTGTGTTGTTTTAGCTGGTTTGTGTGGAGGCAAGGTCTGGGGAGGACACAGTGAGAGGCTCTGGCGAGCAGTGGCCCGGCAATGCTGCGGCCGCAGGTGGGGCCAAGTTGCTCACTGCTGATGTTCAGTGGAGGGTCAGTGGTAAGTCAGGGATTTAGGGCTCTGCCTGCCCTGTGGGCTGCCCAGAGCTGTCCCAGACTTGCAGCAGCATTTCCAGCACAGTCCTAAACTGCTCTTGCTATCTCGGATAACCCTTCTTGGGGATAGCATCTTCCCAAGTGGAGGAGGCGAGTCTGTGGGTGGGAGGGGTTGTCACAACAGAGATGCTTGAGGCAAGTTAAGGCAACTGTAGGTAGGAAGGCAGCAGGCAGCAACTGAAACCATTAAATCTCCATGTGATGTTCCAATTCAGATGCAGAAACACATTAGGTCCATATCTATCTTGATTTCTTCAGGAGCTTAGATATGTAATGTCTCTTCTTTAGCCCAGTGTTGTGCTGCAGCTGAACAACACTCTTTCCTCTGGGTCTTATCATGTGTCCTGGCTTATCTTAGTTGGGAGACAGCTTTGCCTTCTCCCAGGCACTTGGTAAGTCCTCGATGTCCGTGGGCTTGGCCGGAGGGATGCTCCTTCTTCCCCAATTCCAGTCAAACCTGCTCCAGAGTAGGGATGGCCAACCCCCAGAACAAAAGGATTTAGGACAGTGGTTATTCCTTCAAAAGTCTTACAGATTAAATGCTATTCCTTGGATGACTGGCCTTTAACGAAAATGCCTGGTGATTTTCCCATCATGCTTCTTTATGTGAGAAAAGTCTCTTGTGACGGAGGTGCTTTGATAAGAGTAATTGGTAGAAAATACCAGTTTGGCTGTGTATTTGTTTCCTGTCTTTCCTAAGGCTAGTGATCCAGAATTACCCCAAGCTTTCCTATATTTAAACAAGTTTAGCAGCTTTTTAATTTAAAAGATCCCAAATTATGATTTCCAATGTGTTCGGATTAATGGTTGAGTTTGAAGCCTGTCTACAGAGGGGCAAAGACACCTCTGGTCAGAAGAGTCCAACTGCAGAGCCACAGCCAAACCACTCCTCACCAGAGGCTCTTGTAGGTCAGTTTGGAGAGGGAAGGAAGACTCCACATTTCCCCAACAGTAAACTCATTGCAGTATAATTAAATAAACAACAGAAATACTCTTCTTCCCTAGTTGCATTTCAGCTCTGAGCTTTCTGGTGCTAAAGAAAATCACGTGATGAAACAAGGAAAAACAGTTTGGGAAAGTTTTATTTTAAAAGTAGATGTGCTGTAAAAAAAGTTTAATTTTTTTTTTCTTATATATATATGTTATTTCTCTATCTATTGAAAGTATCTCAAAGCAAGCTACCTGACAAAAGGAAAACAAAAGTACGGTATTGGTTTTCCTTGCTTTCCCCCCATCTATTGAATAAGGTTTTGTTGGGATAAAATTAAAGTGCTTATCTTTGAATTTGCTTCCTCTGGTTGAGTTGGCACAGTACATTGAACGAAGGAATGTTCCAAGTTCAGAGGTGGCATTGGGGAATCTAGTTAAAATGACATCAAAGGCAGCACAGCGGGGCTGAACATGTGTTTGAAGCCGGATAGATTAGAGGCCATTATCAGCCTTTCGCTACTGTGCTGGGAACAAAAGTCGCTCTTTCCACTGGGACTGCTGCTGGGGAGAATTAAAAAAAAAAGAGAGAGAGAGAAAGAAAGAAAGAAAAATTGCACTTTCTAACATAATGCCGCTTTCCCTGCAAATGGCCGTGTGGCTTTAGTGTGCGAGTTGTGTTCTGGCGCCCAGGTTTTGTGCACCAGTTAAGCTGAAATGTTGACTATTGATGCCAACCGGCAACGGCTAAAATAATCCCCCAGGTTTTTTATTTTTCCCTCTGAAAACTTCCAGTTGTTTTGTTCCCATCCAGTCTAGAAAAGGCCTCATCACAATGCGGTGAAAATCTTTAACCATTGTGACTCTCATCATTAAAGAAAATTAAGCCAACTAATGAACACTGTCATGTTCCCTGTACAGCAGCATGTGGGGAAGTTGTCCTTTTCCCAAGCCATGTCACTGCAGGCAGAGCAGATATGATGCTCCCAACACACTCTTCCTCCTCCTGCATTACCTGCAGCCCCTTGCCAGAGCTGTAATTAGCCTGGCTCATTTTCTGTTCCCTTGTTTGTCTTCCTGCTAAAAAGCACTTGTCATTAATCATGGGTTTTGTTTTATTTTAATGGTGTTTCATTTTGAATGCCTGGGTTACTGCATGAAATTACATTCTTCTGATGTAGGTTGATGGCGATTCTGCCTGCACCCACATTTCCAGGGAGCCAGCAGGGCAGCCAGCATGATGGGAGTGGGAATGAAAGCTGATGGTGGCCGTCCTCACACAGGCTGGTGCTTGAAACTCGGGAGGTCTGCAGGCAAAACACCACAGTAAACTGTGTTTCTCTTGCCAAATGGCACCTTGACTTTAAAAATCTGTGGGTGAAACTGTTTGGTTTATGTTCTGGAGAAGCAGCTGGGGAGAGGGATAGGTGCTAAAGACATTTGGCCTGTGCAAATATCTCGTGGTGTGAGATGTGTCAGAACTGGCTCATTTTCACGGCTCAGAGGGGTGTGGGGTTGGTAGATGTGCCCGGAAGTTACGTGGAAGTTAAGTTGGGACAAACTAAGTCCCTCCATTCATTTCCACCCACCTCTGTGGCATTGCATGGCCCTCCCAAGCAGTTACCTCTACTGAATCAGGGAAATGTGTAAAATGAAAAAGCTCCAAATTGCCAAGCTCCAGGCTGGCATTTGTTTTTGCATTCGTTAATTTTCCCCAAATAACACAAGGTCACCAGAAGGTGGGTCTGTGTCCTTTCATAACTGGGCTCCACTCACTCTCCTTCTCCTGGTCCCTGGGTGTGAGTAGGGTGGTGGCAATGGTGAGAACAAAAATGCATTTCCTTTCTTTGCCTGGAGTCACACTTAGGCAGTGATGCTTTGCCATTTGGGGTGCTTAGCAAAGACTGGTGCCTCTGACCCACTGACCCCTGTGTACTCAGGCTCATGGCAGAGCCACGGATCCAACTCCTGGTCTGTCAGAACCAAGGATTGTGGCCACTACTGTCTCCTTCCTCTGCAGAGACCTCTGTCACCACCTCTTTCAGCACAGGCACAAAGCCAAGTGGAGCTGGTTCACTTGGATGTGACTGCCCGTGACATCCCTTCCTAACCTCGTCCACCCTCCTCTGGGGAAGAGGCTGGTTCTTCCCTCCGGCAACTCCAGTATCAAGCCCATAATTTTAGACTGAGCTAGAGATCGCCTTGGGAGCAGTGGAGCCTATACCCCCTTGCTTTGATAAGCCATTTGAGCAGCTGTCACACTCTCTTAAAAATATATACTTTTTTCCCTGACCAAGTTCCCCTTGGAGCAGATGCTCACTGAGCTCCCACTCCTCCTTCTCCCTCCTCTCTTAGCCTGCCCTGTGGTTTGTGGTAATGTGTACATTACAGACTCTTTATAGAAAGCAGCCAACTATATCAGGATGTACCAGGATGCAGTCCAAGTCCTTCTCCCTGCCCTCTGCCTTGGGCAGCAGTCGCAGGAGCCCTACCTTGCTCTGCTCCCAGTGGATGCTGTGTAAGTCCTCCTGGCCCCCCATGCCAGAGCTTTTTTTGGTTCGGGGACCTGTGTAAGCATCGTTCCCCACATGGGTCCCTCTTACTCTGGGCATGCAAACATGAAGGGGTTTCTTACCGGCCACTCTGTGTCAGCAAGACTTAAATGAACATAATGTTCAGAAAGAGAAAGGCACTAAAGCGTGACATGTTGTTTTATTCCGGCAGAGATGGGATCCCACCATACAGACTCCGAAAGCAGCATCGCAGAGAGATGCAAGAAAGTGCCAAAGCAAATGGACGTGTGCCACTACCTCACATTCCTGTAAGTAGCACTATCTCCTTCCCAGGGGTAAATATGCAAAATATGTGAGATCTCTAGCAGACAGTTGCTCTGCTTCTGCTCGAGTTTAATCCCCCTTAGTGCTGTGTTCACTTGGGGATGCTTTAAGATGACATACACTGTGCTAAGAAAAGGCTTGGAGCCTTCTGCCAAACTCACCATCCAGGGCTGCCCAAAACACAGAATTTTTCTTAACCATTCAGTCAGTAGCTGATTGTTTTTCCTGGATGAGAATGGAACCAGCTGGCATTTATCTGCAAGCAGTTCCATGCCCTCGGGTGAGCTGGAGGTGTTTGTGGAAGGTGTAGGAGGCTGTTGGACATGGAGGCTGATGTAGCTCTCAGCCAAGGTCAGTTGGGGAGAAGTGCAACTGTCCTTAGCAGTATTTCTGCACTGAGCAGCCACAGGAGCTGTAACCTGTTCTCAAGGACTCAGCAAAGCTCACCTGGGGACACAAAGCAGGAGAAAAAAAAAAAAGGTACAGAAGTATTCCATTTATCTGACACTGTCTCCTTGGTTGCTCCAGGTAAGCAAACAGCCTTTGGAAGATAAGCACAACTGCTAGGGCTCTGCATCACCATCTGCAGCTCTGCTTATTATTGTTTTCTTTTCGTGAGAAGTTACAGGTGACATTTAATATCTAGTAGGGAATAAAGGTGCTTCTTTCCCCTTTGGACAGCTGGACTCCAGCACAAATCAAATAGGGAGAGAAAAAGCGTCCATCTGCTTTTTCCAGAAGTGCCTCAAACTTGACGCAGCTGTTCCCATCCTGCCTCCTCAAAGCAGCACAATACCAGCAGAAATACAACCTTGTTTTAATCTGATTTAAAAGAAAAAAAACCCACACCAAAACCACCACTCTTTGTTTTGCCTTTTAAATTAGATTATTTTCCTTAGATTTAAGAGGGTCTCCTGTGCTTTGATCACTGGGTTGACAATAAAAGCCCTGGCTACGGGCGCTCGTAGCCATCCTTGCTCAGTCACCTCTCTTTTCACACAGTTGCTTTCACAGTGTGGTTGCTGTTGAAAAGGCTGGCTTGGTGCCTTTTTATTTCACTTGATGCCGTTTTTACTGTAAGCATGGCTTTGTTAGAGTTGAAGTTTGAAAGCTTGGCCTTTATTTTTTGTTGTTACTGTTGTTGCTGTTCCCCAACAGTGGGAACTACTGACTGAATATTTTCCGACTTCAAAGCTTGTCAGTAGCTTTACCTTTTGGATAAAAATAATAGTGCCTTTCTGTTGGATGGTGTGCACTGGCAATGCCTCGATGAACTGCAGGTTATAAACTCAGAGTATGGCGCATTAAATATGTATAGTGAGCTCTACTTTAACAAACTTCTATCTGCCAAACATTTCTTTTGTTGAATCGAGTAAGTGTCATTCCAGCAGCAGTTCCTTACAGTCTAATTAGTTTTACTTAGCATTAAATTTTATTGACCTTTTTGGAAATCAGCTTTAAAAATGGGGTAAAAACCAAGGTTTAAATTGCCCACCCGGTGCTTATAAATTTTTATATTATCCTACTTACCTACACAGTCTTTTAGAATTACATATTCCTCCTAAACTACACACAGACGCTTCACAAGGATTTTTTTGTGAAACATCCACTGTTCGCATTAAGTTCTGAACTGTAATTTTAAGTCCCAGGGAAAAAGCATCTTGACACATACTTATATGGGAGCAGAGGACTGAGAAGTTGAGTTAGTTCTAGTCTTTCTCCAGGGAATAAAAGTTTAGTTCAGACACTCCGGCACCTCCTGCCAGCCAATTACTGACACAGAATTGGCATCGACTTCAGAGAGGCACTGCTCTGCCCTTGCTTATCAATCAGCCAAGAAAGGAGAAGGTAATTAGACAATGTGTTTTGATAACACCAGGGTGAAATGTTACAAAGTTACTCTTTAAAATTCAGCTCTAACTGCACACTCTTTGAATTAAAACAGCCCAAATTAGCAAGGAGCCATGCAAATGTTTCTTGAAGTGTTGCTTCCCAAAGCCAGCCGGTGGTTGGGCTATCCCATAGCCCATGGCTAAATCAGGCTGGACCTGGGATTAGCTGCTTCCAAACGTGTGGCAATGATGAAATCACAACCTTTGAGTGAAGGTCTTTATGGACTCCTATCTCCAGCATAGCCAGAGTCCATGTTTATAGTGCCTGCAGAATGCACAGCATGTTTTCCTACTGATAATAGGGAACCTCCTACTTCCGAAAGTCATTTCAAGAGTCCTTTACAGACCTTCCCATTCCCTGACAAGTGAGTTACGGGGCTATTATGCAAAATTCTGAAAGGACTTACATTGCTTTTAATAGCAGCACTTGTAGTTAGGTCTAGAAGCTATAAACTGCAGTGATTTTATGTTCAAAGGAGGCTGCCCGCTGGTCCCAGCAGCCATGCTGCCTCCAAGTAGTGACAGCATGTGCTGGCTATGTGGGACACCCTGCTCAGCAGCAGGACACATTGTGTGGATGGCCCTGATCTGCATCTTCCACTTAGCAGCTCACATCTTCCATACTTACCCAGTCACCGGTGCTCTAAGTTTGGAAAAGTTGTGTTCTGTGAAGTGGCGCTCTGCCCAGGAATGCAGTGGGGGAGGATCTCCAGCAAGCAGTGAGACCTCTGGTTTGTGCCTCTGGCAGGAACATGTTACACAGAGAGTGAGTGTTGCTTTCATGTGGTTTTCCATCTCTCTCTTGGATTTGAGCAGTCTTGAAGCACTAAGGAAGGAAAGAGCAAGCAAGTTCCCAAAGCAAGGAAGAAAGCCCAGAGCATCCAGGGCTGTACCTGGGTCTGGCATTCATCCATTCCCAGGAGAGGATGGGAGATCCTCCTTTTCCACAGCAAATTCAGAAAAATCCAACCTCAAGCAATAGACCTGGTGTTTGGTTTGGTTGGTTTGTTTAACTGCATAAAGAAGCCATTTTGTGATGTTCTTGCTGTAGCTTGATCATCGGGTGGGAGCTCTCCTGTCCTGCCCCACAATCAAGGATTCTGTGAGGTGGCTTCCGTGGTGTTCCTGAGTGGAACAGAAGGTTTTGAGTGACCACTGTGCTGTGCTGTACAAGTGAGGAGTGCACAGGAGGAGACTGGCCTTGTGCTGCCTGGATAACTGCAGCTACATGAGCTTCCTGCTCCTATGAGTTGGGAACCTGCTCGGAATTACCATCGGCTGTTTTCTGCCGTTTTCCTTAAACACCTTGCTGCAGCAGGACTCCTTGCTAATCCCTGAAGGCTGCTAAAGTGGATGCTGAAATCCAGCTATCCGTGAGCTCTGCCACAAGTGTTTCTGGTATGGAAACACCATTTATCTGTTAAAAATTTATGTCACAGAGGAGTGCATTAATCTAAGAAACATGGAGGTTCAGAAGTTCTTTTCTCTTGGCTTCTCTAGCCTGTCATCTTCCTTTCATTTCCAAGACTGACTTGTGATCTAACAACAGCCCCTCAGGCATCATGGAGGCATCAAATCTCTTGTAGAAGAGGGAGATTAACCAGCACAGAATTCTTTGGCCCAGTCACATCTGTCAGAAACAGTTCAGCCCAAACCACAGATCCCTGGAGCTGGTTAGGGAACCTCTACCCAGTGTAATGTTGAAAAACTTTCTGTTTCATCTCAGAGCAGTTGAGGCTGATGCTTCCCAAGGGTAACCTGCAAACTGCAGTGAGATTCTTCCCTTTCAGCCTTTTCACATTTTGAGTGCTGGTGTGTTCTGATGTGCAGCTTGGTCCTTAAACCTCTGTTTCTCAGGGAAGGTGAAATCCATCAAAACCCAAGAGCTGCATCTGCCTCATGGAGCAAAATCCATGGAATTCCTGCTCCATCAACTCCAAGAAAAGAAGGGGAAAACATGAGAGCAGCTGCCTAGTGGAACTGCTGGAGAGCTTGTGTATCTCACATGTTCTTAACAGGCTGTTTCTTCACAAAGGTACCAGAGCTTCAGACACTTCACGTGTCGAGGACAATGTTCTAGTGATAGGTACCCCAAGAAATCCTTCTTCAGAGCTGTCACAAGGAAAGATTGCTCCATCTAGACCAGTTCAAGCAATTTCTATTTTTCCCAATCCACCTGGCATTCAGCCTCCCATCTGTTGTCCTCTGCAGCCTCTCCAACTCAGCATGGTTTGGTTCTGGACAGACCTATCTAACTAGTGCCATTAAATAAAAGTATATAGGTAATGAAATAAAACATCAGATAAAACAGCTGTAGATAAACAGTTCTTTAAAATGAAGCACTTGCTTTCTGAATTGTTGATGTAGAATGTCCAGAGACCTCATTCTGGTCCAGATTGAAGGGCTGGATCCTCAAAAACCAGCCAGCTCTTGGAGAGTGCTGCACCTTTTACTTGGATCAAAAGCCCTTCTGATTTCAGAACAATAAGCAGCTTATTTACAACTCCCTTGGCAGGACTCTCTATGCCCATGGGAAGCTGGGGGCAGGTTCAAAATCCTGAAGCCCTGAAGGATCCTGCTCCGGACACTGGCTCAGCCTGGCTGGTCTTTGATGGAGCGTATTTCCCCTGTCTCCCTTCTGAAATCAGGCCCATCATTTGATAAAGGTTTCAAACACGTTGTTGTCTTAAGCCTTTTGAACCAGGTCAGTGCAATCCATGTTTGCTGTCTAGGGAGACACAGAGAGCCCTCAGCAGTTATCTGAGTTATATTGTTTCAGCACAGGGAATTTGCATTCATTATTCTGCAATACTATTAGTTTTGGGGAAGTCTGTGTAGCTCATCCTTTGGGCTAGGAATAAAGTCAGACCTATGGTGATGTTCAGAGCATCATCCTGCTCACCAGCTCTCTGAGTTAACCTTATAGGTACCCACCAGCACAGCACAGGGCGTGTGCGACTGGTATCCATGGGGTGAAGTGGGGTTTATTTCAGTTGCATTGATCTTGGGTGCTCAGGGAGACCCTTGCAGAGGGAGCTGCATCTCACACCCTCAAACAGGCTGCTGAGGCCCTCTGCAAGCTGTTGTGCTGAGTGGGAAGCTCCAAGGACAGGGCAGTGGGTTTTGCAGATGCAACAGTTTTTCGAAGAGAGAGGAAAACAAGTTCATCCTAAAGATTCTTGGGTTCAATTATTGTAATTTCTGTAGTTGAGTTTCAGTCACCTCCAGACTTTGAGACATCGTGGATAAACATGCTGAGATATTAGTTGTAGAAGACCCAGAATTGTCTTATTTTGAGTTCCCTGGATACAGCAGTGATTCCAAATATCTTCAGATCCTCAGCATTGCTGGGCCTGCAGGGAACCACCTCATTGTGACAGGACTTGGACACTCAGGTTAGCAAATTTCAGCCCTTACACCCACTGCTGCCACAGGCTCAGGAGAGACTTTGGTTTGGGATGCTGCCTTGCATCAAAGTCTAGGAAAACAAAGGGTAATTCTTTCCCAGTTGTGCTTTTCTGTAGTAGCTGCACCGAAGAGACCCAAGACCGTAAGTGCTGAGCTCCGAGCTGCCTCTTATTAGGCTCATTAAGTGTCTAACGGAACAGGGCCTGGTGCTGCCGTCTATAAACAACCTCAGGGAGAGTTGGCATCCTGAGGTGGCAGGAAGGAGGGAACACGTCACCCAGCAGGTTGGGACTTGTCAGGCAAGGCAGAGAGTTCCGTGCTTGGGAATCGCTGGTGTGGCCTCACAAGGAAGGATGGTGATGGTCATGGGGTTGGGATTTCTGAAGGAAGCAGGATCCCTTAGCCAGAAGTGCCCCCCTGGGCTATGCAGGGGAACAGGGAGACATCCTGAGAAGCTCCTCAGGGAGTAACAGAGCAGGAACCAGCTCTGCCACATCTTCCCCAGTGCTGGAGGACACCTGGAGCCCGTTTCTGGACTACGCAAAGATGAAACGTGCTACTTTGGCCCCTCTGCCAATATTTCAAGACTGAACATAGTTTTTAATGAAAATCTTTTTCTGCAGTTTATCTTTTTGTGATACAGGCCACTGGTTTGCAGGGCTGGAGGTCCTGGTGGCACTAAAGACATTGTCATCCCAGGGTGGTGACATCACCTCACACATGTTGTGCCCTCTCCATTGGCTGCAAGGATGAAGGGAATGGTTGGTTGGGGCTGTTCCCAGCTTGGATGGGTCGCTGGGATTGAGATTTGCTGGCAGGCTCAGGAAGACCCATCCCTCTTGGCAAACAAAACAAGCAGTGCTTTAACTGGGACCTCTGCAACCCAGCTGGGGTGTCATGAAAGAGTCTTCAGCTCCTCGGTGCCATCAGTGGGTTCTTACTGCCTCTGGTTTTCTTCCCTGCCTTCTGGTTCGCAGAGACAGAAAAGCCAATGAGATTTGCATACTTTTGTCAGGTTTTGAGGCAAAGCAGCGTTTTAGTGTTCTGCTTTGATCTTCTGTCTGGCCTGGGATAGATTCGGGTGGTCTCTCATCCTCCTTTAAAGTTTTCAAGCTCGATGTCTGCTTCTGATGCTGCATTTGTTCTTTTGCTATGAATTATCTTACGTCTTCACATTTAATTTTATCTCTGGTCCTATGGAGTGTATATTTCTCTCATGTTAGTATTGAAATATTTGAATGCAGAGTTTTATGCTGTTGAATTTTCCAACTATTTTTCCTCCAAATTAAATTTTTATCTCTGCTGTGTCATTTTACTTTTTCTACTATTTAACAGAAATAATCCAGAAAGGATAAAAATGAGGGGGAAAATACAGCAGCTGAAAGCTTCATACTTCCCTACACAAACTTCTTATCCTAGAACCCAGGAATTTAGGGACGAAGTAACAGCATAAGGAATCAAGAATGTCCTTGAACTGCCATAAATATTCATTTATTCACCCAGAGCAGGCAGAAAAATGGCACCTCTGTGCTTGTAAGAGTGCTGTATTGATAAAGCAAGCAGGGAATCATTGCACGGCTCTGAAGAGCTGAGATGCAATCCTGTAGGATCCTCCAGCAAGAGAGGATGCTTTGTGGGAATTGGGACCTTTTTGTCTGTGGGCTAGATTTGCAGAGATTGACTGGCATACACTGATCCTCCTGGAATAAGCTGAGTAAGTGTGCACCAGAGTCCTCCCTTCTACCAAACTGAAAGTATAACTGCTATAAACAGGGGGTTTGAGAGGTTGAAAGGTCTGTACATCCTTTTGCCACCCTTTGAGACCAGGATATGCCTGTTGACCATGTGTCCCTTGGGAGAAAAGCAAGTACTTCCATCCCTGAGTGGAATTTGGTGCCGAAAGAGCTTTTTGAATTGCAGCTCCAGAAGACCTTTTCCCTTAGATGGGGTGGTGTGTGGAGCTGGTGCCAGCTGAGGAACTCGTGGAGGTGGTGGCTCAGCTTCCAGCCCCCAGGTCCTGGGCTGCACCTGAGTGCCTGCCAGCCTGTCCTCCCCCAGCTCCCACCGGAACAACTGGCATTTCCAGTTATCAAAGGCTCCCAAAGAAACGTGGGATTTTTCATGCATCCGTTGCTAAGCCGTGCTGTGTTCTCCCTGCAGCGTACCTACCGAATGCCAAAGGATATCCACGTGGAACCAGAGAAGTTTGCTGCAGAGCTGATCAACCGTTTGGAGGAAGTACAGAAGGAACGTGAAGCAGAGGAGAAGTTAGAGGAGCGCCTTAAACGCGTTCGAGCGGTCAGTGACCTTCTTATCTTCTCTGCCAGCCTGGGACTCTGCTTACCCTGTACCACAGGGAGCTTTCAGCTGCTGTGGAAGCAACTGGGGTGGCCAGTTCCCTGCTCCACTGCCGTGGTCATCACTGACACAGGGCTCCTGGAGGCTCCTGTAGCCCCCCGCGCTTCCACGATGCTGTTCCCCCATCCACGCAGGGCTCTGTGAGCTCCTGTGCTCCCTCCCTGTGTAAGATACCAGCCATGGCACAGCAGTGCCCACTTCTGCCATCACTCAGGGGCTGTGGATGCTCTCCATCACCTTTTTTGGCACCCTGGCTCTCCTGAGTTTGTGAGCAATCCCTGGGGACTGTATAAGAGGGGTTCACCTTCCCACAGGTTTTGTGTGATCCCTGTTTCCCCCACAAATGGTAACCAGATGGCAGGTGATGTTGTGCTTGGGGGTGTTTGTGTCTGCCATCAGGCCATTTCTACCACAACCAAAGGGGTTCTGCCCATCAGTGCCCATTTCTAGCACACCCTAGAAATTTTGGAAGTGGTCAGGTGTGGCATTTGAAAACCCTCTCCTGGGCAGATAAACACACTGACTCCACTGGGATACCTAGCCAGTGGCATTGAGTGCTGTGAGCCCTGCTACTGCTGGGGCCCCTCAGAGCCTGAGGATTTGTTAGATGAACCATGGGAGATGTGCAAGGCCTTTAGCTCCACAACAGGCTCCAAGAGGGAGAGAGTGAGGTCCTGGCCATCTGGTATTACCTGTGTGAGACCCCTGTTCAGCAGTATTCACACCATAGCTTTTCTTCTGAGACACTGCATCTCATGGGTACCTGCACATCTTGTGGTGGGGATAGAGGATAGATCCCAGAGGACACCATGGTGTTACTGAACATCAGTTGATCAGTGTAGCTACAGTCCTCTGTGTGCCAAAGTTTTGGGGTTCTGCACTATTAGCTGCCTGAGGCGAAGGCTCTGGGCTCTGTAACCTGCAGCCCTCCCTTAAAGCAGAGGTGTTGGTGCCTGGCTCAGCTGGCTCTGTGCTTTCAGCAAAGTTGAGCTTCTGGGGCTCCAGGAAAGAACCTTCAGCCCCAATGGAGTATTTTAAAATGCTCATCTAGTAGCTTTTTAAACAGGAAAAAGCTGTAGGTTGTAGTGTTGGCTTTAAACTGTGTCTGTGTTTCAAATGTAGAGAACTGAGGAAGGCAGAAGGATCTGTAAGGTCCCCTCCAGCTCCAAGTGTTTTCCAGCAAACTCCCTCCACCTCTGCATCCAGCCAGAAAAGGCCAGCCAGGTGCTATTTTGGGATTAGATTCCTGTTCTTCTGGAATTGCACTGTTCTCCTGTCTGGTGACTATTGCTTTCTAGACAAAGACAGTGTAAATCAGCAGCATTTTCTGCTAGTCCTAGAACACTCTTCTTCCTCCTCCTCCTCCTCTGGCTCTGTTGCAGCCCCCATCTGGACCAAATTACATTATCCCAGCCCTCTGCCTCCTTGAGGAAGCTGCCAGTAGCAATACCATAAAATCAGCAAATACCTATGTGCCAGAGAATATATTTAAGTCTGTTTAAACACATTTTTGTGTGACTTAATCTATTTTTAAGCCCAGGACTCCCACTAATGCTGTATATTAAACCTCTTTGCTGTCTCCAGAATGTATTTCATTGACTGGCTGGCATCTGGCATTAGCCATTCAGGAAAAACTCAGTGTAAGCAATTGTAGCTTTTTTAGGTCAGCACTTAAGGTGCAGAAGCTGCTGGTATCAGCAAGAGGGAGAACTGGAATCCTGATAGATCACAGGGCTTTTTTCTGTGACCTGAACACCTGGACTGCAGGGTAACCTCTTCCCAGGTCTGCATGGCTCACTGCACAGCAACACAGGGAAAACCAGGAGTGTTAGTCACACTGGGCAGTTACCAGCCTAATAGAGAAGCTGGAAGTATTTTGCAAAAGCTAAGGGGAAAAGAATTTTTCTTCCCCATACCGAGCAGCCTGCAGGTTCCCTTTCAAAGTCACATCATGCAGTAACATCAAGAGGTTGCATCTGATTGGAAGCCAAATGCGTTTAACTGAAAAGACTGTCAGGTTTCTGCTTTACAAAAAAGCAAATGCTGAATTCATTAATTATTCTGAGAAACGTGGCAGAGGATTAGAGGATGTGCATGTTCCCATATTAGTTTTTGAGACACTTCAGCCTTGCGTCCACGCATGGAATCTGCAGTGTCACATCTCAGAGATCACTGTTGGATCATACAGATCACTCTGTCTGAACTGAGCAAATGAAAAATAAGCCAGGGAGAAGCAAAGCCACCGAGATTCTCACTATTTGAATATGAAACATTGCCTGACTAGAGAGGGTAATCATTTGCATGATGATCGAAGAGGCACTCTAGCTTAGCAGAGCTGTTTTCCCTTCCCAACCAAGCAGCAGCCTGATGGGTGGGACTGGGGGAAGGCAGAGGAGGAGGTTTGCAGCAAGGTATGGCCTGCCTGTGGCTCATCAGTGCAGCTCTCAGCTCCTAATTCAAAGGGAAGGGCACCCCCAGCCTTGCTGGAGAGTAAAAATAGCTCAGCAGACAGTCAGCAAAGTTGGAGCTGCATCTCTGGCTGCCGCTGCCTGTGGGAGCTGATGGAAGAGCTTTCTGACAATATCATGTCAACAAAGCACCATCTAGTGGTGATGGCACCGGGGCTCCCTGCCCGCCCAGAGTGTCGCCTGCCCGCCCAGATCACTGCCAGTCTGTGCCAGCATCACTGCCTGGCTGTGCCCAGCTCCCTGCCAAACATTTTCCAGCTTCTTGCCAGGCCTTGCCCAGCTCACTGCCAAGCTATGCCCAGATCTCCACCAGGCTCATTTCCAGGCCTTGCCCAGCTCATTGCCAGGCCTTGCCCAGCTCACCACAGCGAGGTCCCAAAGCAGAGCTCCAGAGCCCACACCACATATGTTGTTTTTTTCACTGCAGACTGAGCACAGTGAAAAGATTCAGCAGAACTGGTTCCTGCAGCCTTGACTCAAACCTTTGCCCTGCTCAAGGAGAGACGACAGCTTGGGATAACCACCCCAATTCCTTCATTCACTGCTGTTGTCTCCCTGTTGGAGTGTTCTTACCTGATGTGAGGCTCAGGCCGGTGCTGAGGGTGGTAAGGCAGGTCCCCTTGAACCCACCCCAGCAGCAACTGCTCCTGCCTGTGGTCCTGCTTGGGGTCCAGATCTGCTCAGTGACACAGATGAGCTGAGCCAACATGAACTGAGAGATCCTTTTCTCCCCTTAGCCTATCCTGATCTCAGTCTTGAAGCAAAAGTCCACGTTACCTGCAAAATGGAGTTCTAGGCAGCCAGAGGATTTCCCAAATCCCAGGCACCCATTTGGGTGGACCACCCTCGGTTCTCACTCTCATGCCTCTCTGCTCAGGTGTGACAGCACTGCCAGAGCTCTGGACTGAGCAGGAAGGACATGCTGCCATTCCTCAGGGATCTGTGCCAAGGTCAGATCCTGCCCTGCGCATCAGCTGGTGTTTAAACCTGGGAGGTACCAGCTCCAAAAGCGTCCCAAGTGCTGAGGGTATCATTGGGTACCACACACTGCTAATAAATGCTCTCCTCAGTGTCAGGGATGTAGTCAGCATATCCCTCACTGTTCCTTGTCCCTGAGCTCGGTGCCCAGGGCTAGTGGCTGGTGAGCTGTGGCACATGGCTGTAGATGAAAGGTGCCTCTGAAGCTCTTCAAAGTGATCTGTTTGGAAATGCTGTGTCCCCTCCAGACATCAGCATCGTGTCACACCCCTAGGGTTACAGCACCCATGCCTTTAGCACTTTGAAAGCCTGGCATTGTTCCTGCTTCAGGCCTGAACCCCCAGGCATGACACTGGGAGGAAGTCTGTTATTTGTTTTCTTGCTGTGTGGTTGGCAGCTGAAACTTTGAAGCTGGTTAGCAAGTGATGGATGATGGCATCTGACAGGCAAAGCTGATGGGAGGCAGTGCTTTCCAGTAGAGGTGCATTTATCTGGCAGGGCAGAGATACCCTGTGCTGCAACTGATTTCTTTACTGTGCCAAAGGAGGAAAAGAGTAGGATTAAAGGACTTACTGGAATCCTGCTTACGTAATTAAAACAAATAGGAATCCTGACTTCCAATAAAGAAACTTCATAAATATCTGAATTTATGTTGGAGTGTAAAGTAGTTTGTCAGCATCAAAACTGTGGCTGTCAGCATGGAGGAGTTTAATTCTTCCTGGCAAGGACTTAAGTCACTAACAGCGTGTCCTAGACCATTGTGAACTGCAAGAACAAGCAGTTAGTTCCAGCCTGTGTCTTTATCTGCATGAAGTGTTTCACTCCAGTCTTAGCATGCCCAGGAGAAATCAATGTTTGATTTCCAGAACCATTCATCCAGCTGTCAACCTTCACTTGCTCCCTCCTGTTACAAGCCTTCTCTTGGTTTTGCCTTGTGAAATAGTCACTTGGGTGAGAAAACCCCCCTGGTCTCACCTGACTCAGAACTGATTTGCTGCATATCCTGTAGCTCTGGGCTTTATCTGATGGGCTTTGAAGCAGTGCCTTACCAAAGGCACGTAGGAAGCTGAAGGTACACTGTGGTTAGTTATGTTTCTGCTGCTGGTTGTTGCAGAACCACCTTCACATGACTTGGAGTAAGGCTCTGCCTACCCCATTTGAGTCGTTAGGCTTGTCAGCTGTGTTTTTAAGCCTGGTTGTGATGTGTGGGCTGCTTGGCAGAGCTCCTTGGGTGGTGTGTGGAGAACGTTGCTAATGGTGGCTCAAAAAGCAGATACAGAGACCTGAGCTGCTCTGCTCAGTGGCACCCAGACTGCACAGGCTTACCTTGAGCATTAGGAATTTCCTGTCAGTCTGGGACAGCTCTCCAGAGGGGTGGCGGATCTCTGTCATCTTAAAGGTTTTCAGTATCTGACTGGACTAAACCAGGCCTGACCTAAGGGTTAGCAGCAGTCCTGCTGAAGGCGGGACTAGGGACCCCTTCCACCACTCTGCTGTCATTCTCTGATTGTCCCTGTGTTTCTTGCAGGAAGAAGAAGGTGAGGATGCAGATATCTCTTCTGGTCCCTCGGTCATGAGCCACAAGATGCCTTCTGCCCAGGCTTTCCATCACTTTGCTCCTCGTTATGCTGAGATGGGCTGTGCTGGTATGCAGATGAGAGATGCCCATGAAGAAAACCCTGAAAGCATCCTGGATGAACATGTGCAGCGTGTGATGAAAACTCCAGGCTGCCAATCTCCGGGACCTGGCCGTCACTCTCCTAAGCCACGGTCCCCGGAAAGCGGCCACTTAGGAAAGCTGTCAGGGACACTAGGAACAATTCCTCCAGGGCATGGCAAGCATGCAACAAAATCAGGAATGAAACTGGATGCAGCTAACTTATATCACCATAAACATGTCTACCACCACATCCATCACCACAGCATGATGAAACCAAAAGAGCAGATCGAGGCTGAGGCCACTCAGCGAGTGCAGAACAGCTTTGCTTGGAATGTAGATTCACATAACTATGCAACAAAGTCAAGAAACTACAGTGAAAACTTGGGCATGGCCCCTGTCCCCGTGGACTCTTTAGGCTACAGGTGAGTCAAGGAACACCCAGTGGGATTCTCAAAGCCCTGGCTTCTCTAGGAAGCTCTTCCATAAACAGGCTGTAGCATGTCAGGGTTGAACCTTTTCTTGTGAGAGCTTATGCTGGGACATGAGGGCTCTTACCCTTCAGAAATGGATATGCCCTGATAACCCTTATAGAGGCCTTTTTATCTCTGTGATCTAGTGCTGAAAGACACCCTCTAACCAGGATTTTTATTGGCCTTGGTTATAAAGTAGGTTTTCCGCTCCTTAAAGTAGTGGAGATGCTTAGAAATTGCAGGCGGTGGTCTACTTCTCCATGCACCAGGAGTTGGATGTTGGGGCTGTGTCTCCAGGTCTGGGTAATAGGAACAGGTCTCTTAAGGTGTTTATGAGAGGACAAAAAACCCCACCTTATTTGTTGCAAGGCTGAACCCACTCACCAGAAGGGCTCCTTTCTCTTCCTAACAAAGCAATGGCCACTGCGATGCTGCCCTTGCAGCCAGTCCCAAGGGGATGTTCTCCAGGGTAGGGCACCCTCTGCCCAGAAAAGCCATTTTGCTGCATTACAGGCTGTTGTCCATCTTTCCTTGTCCGTTTGAATTCCTCCATCCCTTCCATGCTGCGGGGAGAGGGGGAGCTCCTTTTCTGTGGGGGTTTTGCTGGTCCTATTACCGGGTGACTGCAAAGGCAGGAGTGCAGCTTGGGGCTGACCACGGTGAGGGAGGGGGATGGACCAGCCACAGGGGAAAGCTGTGCTCACCCTGAGTGTGTTTGGCTCCCCAGGGCTGAGGCTTTGAGGCATTGCTTTGCAGTGTACCAGGGGTGGGACAGTTAGTGAAGGCAGGTTGGCTGGATCTGCAGCAGGCAGGATCAGCTTTCTGGGGTGGCAGGAGGGAGGCAGAGTGCAGAGGCTGCCAAAGCAAACTGCTCTTCAGGAGGGAGAGGCACTTAAATCCACCATGTTTCTATGGGGAAAGGGTTTTGCTTCAACAGAGATGAGCATGGCCATGCTGGGCCAACCCAAAGCCCCATCTAGACACAAGACTTCTCCTAGCGGCAGCTACAGCATATATTTCATGAGACTCTTTTAAAGAGTCTCTCAGAGCTCTCACTCAGAACTGCTCTTCCTTTGGCATAAACTCCCAGTTCCTGAATTCTAGAAGCTTCACAAGACAAGGGTTTGCATCCAAACGGTCTTGTTTGGCAGCCAGCAGTCTCTTGTGGTGGCTTCTCTGACTCTTTGTTGAACCCAGCTGGTGTGCTGTTCCCCCAGCTCCCCATGACTGTGTCTGTGGGTCAGTGACAACCTGTAGAAAACAGCATATTTTTGTTTGCACTGAACCTGCTGGTGCAGAGTTGCATTTGATACCCAGCAGTCCTCATGTTGGGAGAAGCAGAGAAGTTGTCAGCTTGCCCTACCTTTGTAGATCTGCAACAGTGCCTCTCCAGGCTTTCTCCAAAAAAAATCAGCACAGCTATCCAAGGGACTGTTGCTCCTCTGTGGTGTTCAGGTTGTTTTTCCTGTGTGTTAGTGAACATGCAGGAGCGAGGTCCTGTGGAGTAAAGCAGGTGGATGATTAGGACAGTGGGAGTCTCGTGGAATGACAGGCCAGCATGGGGGAATTCTGCATGGCCTCCTGAGCATGGGGCTGCTTGGCTGGGCACATGGCCCTGTGTGCCATGGCGTTCCTGCAGGAGCCTTTGCTGCAGCCACAGGTGTAGCCAGAGTGCCGGGCTACAGTGGTTGGGGTGGCTGGGCTTCCCCATGGGAGGCAGCCCACCCTGCTCGGATGCGATCTTCCACCAAGACCTGAAGCCTCGTTCAAATCAGGACAAGAAGCAAACTCTGGGCGTGGCAAGTCAGAGTTTGGGGTATCAGTGAATCTGAGGGTGATAGGAAGGACCTGGGTTTCGAGCAGTGGTCAGGCATGGAGAGACAGCCAGTGGATAACCTCCTGCTCTGAGCAAAGAGCTGAAGATTTAACACAACCCTTGTCGTGGCAGGAGATCTTGCCATGGCTCATTTGGCCAGAGGAGAAGCTCCTTTTCCCCACAGGTTGTTGGGCAGAGAAGCTGCTGTGCTCAGGTCTAGGCAGTCTTACTCTTAGCCTGAACTGTGGCACAGTTGGTTTGGGCTTTGGTAGAGCAGGGAGTTGTGGAAAATGTCTGGAGATAGATATGTCCATGTCTGGAGATAGATGTGTCCATCCTCTGCCCCTCTGGTGGCTGGCATAAGCAAAGCACTAATGTCCCAAGCTTTGTTCTTGCAGTGGGAAAGCAAGTCTGCTCTCAAAAAGGAATGTTAAGAAGACCGATTCAGGGAAAAGTGATGGTGCCAACTATGAGATGCCAGGATCTCCTGAAGACATGGAGAAAAACCAGAAGATCCTTCAGTGGATCATAGAAGGAGAGAAGGAGATCAGCAGGCATAAGAAAACAAATCATGGGTAAGGGCTGGCAGAGCAAGGGATAACCATACTCTTGTATTGCGTCCCCTGCACAAGGGAGATGTGTCAGCAGGCTGCCTTCCTCCCAGACATCTTGGGAAGGCAAGAATCCACCACACAAGGGTTTAGACCCTTAGGAGACTGAGGATTGCTCAGGGGCTATGAGGGCTGTTGTTTCTGAAGGATAACTTGTGGCCATGGCAGGAGGTTGCAGCCCCAGGGGAATCTTAGAAATTGCTGCTGTGGTTCCAAGGTGGATAATGTGGCACGTGGTAGGCAGGGGAGGGCATCCTGTGAGAGAATACCACAAAAGATGGAGCTGCCTTTCCCTGAGTTTATTTTTGTGTATGGGATTGATGGGAGCCCTCACACTGATCTGTGGGGGGTTGTTCCAGGGTTGGGCTGCTCACCCTGATGTCTCAGGACTTGCTCAAAATCTTCTTTAGATTTTGATGTTGCACCCCTCTCCCTTGAAAGTCATGCTGTGAGGAGCTTCCCAGTGGTGCCTGTGTCCAGCAGCAGGTCCATTTGGGAATGACTGTGTGCCTGTGCAGAGCATCTCGGTGGTCCATGTAAAACCTTTGTGTTTGTGTGTAGCTCTTCAGGTGCTAAGAAGCAGCTGTCCCACGACATGGTCCGGCCCCTCTCCATTGAGCGACCTGTTACAGTGCACCCGTGGGTCAGCGCCCAACTCCGAAATGTTGTCCAGCCTTCTCACCCCTTCATTCAAGATCCTACCATGCCACCCAACCCAGCCCCCAACCCTCTCACCCAGCTGGAAGAGGCTCGCAGGAGGTTGGAAGAAGAGGAAAAAAGGGCTGGAAAACTCCCCCTTAAGCAAAGGTATGATGATAAGGTCTGATTGTTTGTGGGAGGACTAGGAGAGACTGCTCTGAGGGATGTCCATATCCTCTGCTCTGGTCTCCAGCATGCACAGAGGTCAGAGAAATATGCCTCGGTCCCTCTGACATGGTGGTGCAAATGCCAAAATCCACCTTGAGGCCCTGGGCTTGTGATCTGTGAATGGAGAGGCTGGAAATGCTCCTGGCAGGGTGGGAAGGGGCTGGGCAGAGGGAGCATGTCTAGAAGGGGCAGGGCTGGCAGAGCTCTCTCCCCTGGTACTCACTGTCTCTCCACTCATTCACAATCACACAATGACTTCAGAGCTTGGTGCAGGAGCAGAATTCATCAGGACTCAGCAGAATTAAATGCAGAAGACAAATCTGTCTTTACTCTTTATTTCCATCTCGCACAAGCTTCCAGCAAAGGCCGCTGGTGGCCTCTGGATGAGAGCTCTGTGCTGGAGCCCTCCTGCAGCAGCTCTCACTCTGTGTGGCCATATCCAAGTCACTGCATCTTTCTGTGACTCAGCTTAATGGCTGTTGCAGAGCTCATTTTCCTGCTCTGTGTTATCTTTCAGGGGACATAATTTGCAAGGCACATGGAGCTCTCTGGTGAAAAGCGTTTTGGAAGTGCTAGATAATTACTGTTAACAGCTAAAAGCACTTTGTCTGTTAAAAACCTTTCACAGCTCTACAGCTGTGCTCTGAAAGCTTGAAACTTTGCAGTCTGACTTGTAGAAACACAAATGTAATTTTTAAAAGAAGCTCTTAATTGACAGGCTCCAGTTATTTTTGCTTGCAGTGATCACGTAGCAGACTTCTGTGTATTCATGTCAGAGCAGTGATTGAAAGACAGGTAATTAGAGGGCTTTCCCAAGCCAGGTTAAGCCAAGTTTATGTGATCTACCTTTCAGCATGCGTAATTGGATAGGGTTTATTAGCAGAGTCATTTATAGTTGTACTGAATTCGTCCACCTTCCCCAGAAATGTCTGTACACACTTTGGAAACAGCAGCCTAGGTATGCAATTAATATTCTGACAATAATTTGGCCTGTATTTTAAGAGTGGCTCACGGAGGAAGCCCATGGTATGTGGTAAATGCCAGGCATGCCAGCAGCAGGATGGGCTGAGCAGTCCCAGTGCTGGGCTGCTCTGCTTCCACTGCCTCTCCGTGAGGTCTGGCTCTTCTCCCAGTGATGCATGGATCCCCCAGCCCTGCCCCATGCCTGGAAAACCAGAGAGACATTCACCAGTGGGGAACTGCTTATGAAAAGTAGATGTGTCTGTGTCCAGTAGCAGGCAAAAATGGATGCAGTGGTCCCCAGGGAGCCAGAGATTTCTGGATGTTGCAATCTCTGCCAGATTTTGGTAGGATTGGGTGCTCCAGCTGAAGCACACCTGAGCTGGCAGCTTTTTAGAGAGCTCCTGCTCTGGTTAGCCCAGGAGCCTGCCTGGAAATAGATCTCACAGCTCCATGAGAACAAAGTTGAAACTGAGAGAGGAGCTCCCATGAAAACACCATTTATTTCACTCGGGAGCTTTGAAGAGCTCTGGGAAATTGGAGCCAGTGTCCCAGGTTTGTCAATAGCCTTGGGAAAGCAGAGAGGTGGAGGTGAGCCCGGAGGTGTCCTTGAGGCTCCAGTTGAACTGGCTGTGGGGGGAGAGCACACATGCAGCCAGACTAGCCTTGCTGGCACGATTATCCGGCTCTCCAGCCACTCCCCTCTGGCACAGCCCTCCCAGCAGTGGCCTTCCCCACTAAACTGCCTACTGCCAACAGCCCTGCTCCCACCCCAGCACTGCCCCACTGTAAATCAATGAGGCACCTGCAGTGACTGTACTGGGAATTGTAAATATTCTTCCAGAAAAAGCATTTCTCTCCCTATTTCACAGCATTTGGAATGAGCCCGATCTCTGAGATAGTGACCTGGCTGCTGCTGGCAAGCAGTGCGGGATTGACCATCCAGTACTAATGACCTGCACATCCAGCAGCACACCAGTGCCCAGCATTGGTGTCCCAGTGACCATCAGGTTCTTCCATGGACAGACAGGTTTTGAGCTGTTTCCTGTAGCTCAGTCTCACATTTCACAGCTGGATTGAAGTAATTAATACCAGCTCCTCAGAGAAAGAATTTTTTGCAAGCAGGGAGAACATTTAGCATGATCTCAGTTCAGAATTAATTGTGTTGGGCCAAGCTTGGAAGAGGAGCAGAGCTGGTGGCTGGGACACCCACTGAGGTAACATGTGCTGGGTCCTTTTTGGGCTTTCCGAAGCCCTCCAGCCCTAGGGTTGAGTTGGAGCAAGCTGGACACCTCTGCATCTCAGCAAGGTTGGATTGGTGCTGCAAGCCAGACTTGGGTTCCCTGTCGCAGCACTGGTGAGATGCACAGCTGAGGAGTCAGGACTGGGATGCAGTTAGTGGGATGAGTGCTGCTGTTTCCCTGCTGGATGATGTTTTGTGCTTGTGACAAACACAGCAATGCGAGGTGATCTCGGAAGGGGCAGGGCGTGGTACCTGGCAGTATTTCTGGGTCACACTGATACCCAGGAGATGGGTGCAGGTGGAAGATTTAATGAGGCAGGGCTCGGAGTTGGTCTAGTGGCCTTTATGTGCAAGCCAAGGTCTCAGGAGATCTCTTGGCAGTGATGAAAGTGGAGACGGTTGTGTTGTTTCATTCTCCTGAGAGGAGCTCTTGGAAAATTACATTTTCAGTGATTCCATATTCTTCAGCTCTGCTTTAGCCTGCTAGGGGTCTGTGGCTGCAGTTTGGGGTGTGTGTGAGTTCTACTGATAGAATTAAAGCAACAGGAAAAGCTTCTCTTGGTACATTGGTGATAAAAGAAAGACTCGGGAAAATTGTGGGCCCTGTCTGGGAAGAAGTGGGAGAGCTGGTTATCTGGGGCATGCAGAAGGCTGAGGTACTCAATGGCTTTTTTTCTTTGGTCTTCACCAGTGAGTGCTCCAACCACAACACCTGAGTCACAGACAAAGGCAGGGACTGGGAGAAAAAAGAACCACCCACAGTAGGAGAAGATGAGGTTTGAGACCATTTCAAGAACCTGAAGGTGCACAAGTCCATGGGACATGATGAAATCCATCCACAGGGCCTGAGAGCACTGGTGGATGAAGTGTCTCAGCCACTATCCATCATATTTGAGAAGTCATGGCAGTCTGGACAAGTTCCCACTGACTGGAAAAGGGAAAGCATAGCCCACATTTTCAAAAAGGGGAAAAAAGGAAGGCTTAGGGAACTAAAGGCCAGTCAGTCTGCCCTCTCTGTCTGTCAGGATCACTTTTGGGCATCACTTCAGGCAGCATTTTCAGGGCACATCTCACTGGAACCAGGCTGAGCACATTCAGGAATGGCCTTTCAGGTGTGAACTGCATAGCAGGAGGAAGAACACTCCCAGTCACTGGCACAGTCCCTCTCTAGTTCTGCCACAGCAGAGCTCAGGGATGTCCTGTCCTCTCCATCTCCCCAAGCAAAGGAGAACAGCAGCCCTGAGGAACCAGCTCTGCTCCTGAGTCAGGCTCATCGCCAGGTCCCCAGGCACACAGCAGCCCTCTCTTAGTCATGACTTGTCTCTAGCAGGATTAAGAGAAGCTTAGGGACTTTGAGGTTTTCCAAACCCCTTCAATTAACTTCTGGCTCACAGGATTCACAGAATTTGCCTGAATTTATGACCCGTTTTTCCTTTAAATGCCTCATTTTTTTTTTTTCCAAGGATGAGTCAATTCCTTAATGTTTTTCTAGCTAAAGGGCATCCTGTATTTTGATACAGGCATGGGAGAGGCTCGGAGGGCTCTGCTGGCACCAGGAGCAGACCCTTGCTTCTCAGAATGCTGCATCTTCTCCAAAGGTCTCCCAGGCAGAACAGGCACCCAGAAGATTGTTCAGTTGAACTTTAGACCTCTCATGCCTGTAGGAAGAGGTGGAAAGGCTGTGTCTGGTGTTGGTTTGCAGTGCCAGTGTTTATGTGGGCACACCATGAAAAGGTGCTCTGCCCATCGGCCACTGTTTAAAGGTTAAGGTCAGAGTCATTTCCAAAACTGCGATTACCTCATGTGCTTGGCAGATTCTAAGGTTTTTACAGCAACTTTCCAGTCATGTAAATACAAAATCATCTTTTTTTATCCAGTGTGCTTTTAAAATAATTTTTTTTAAAGCTACCAAATGTGTTTTATGTGACTTTGAAAGGGAAGGCTGCCTCTGGCTCAGACCACGCATGCCAAGGTACCAATTTGTGTAGGCTGCTCCAATGTTTGTGCAGCGTTTTTGGCACCCCAGATGAAAGGCTCTGCAGAAGGGCAAAGTACCCTGAGCTGAATTATTGTTGCTTTTGTCTGTCTCTGAAAATGGGGTGAGGGCTGGGCTGACAGTTTCAGTCTAGTGATGGCACCACGTAGCTGAACCCAGTGTGTGGGCTGGAAGCAAAGACCAGACCAACATTCTGAGAGCTGGGAAAACACAGGAGGTGTAAAGTCACTGAGGTTTTGGGGATGGCAGCTGCCTCGGCACCCTGCATGGGCAGGACAGGCAGCAGAGCCTCCAGGACATGCCATGCTGGGAGCTCCATCCCCTCAGACCTCCAGGTACGCAGGAGAGGTGCTGTGGGGAGCTGTGGGGTGCAGGAACATCCTGCCTGCAGATCTGGGCCAGTGGAAAGCCATGCTGGGCTGTTCTGGCCATGGTGGCAATAATCCCAAGCAATCTGAGCAGTGTCTGCATGATTGTGCCCTGTCGGATGGTGCTCCAGCCCTGTGTGCTGGTGTGTGCCAGGAGCATGGTGAGATGGTGATGGTGATGATGGTGACCTGGGTCTGCTGCCTTGGCCTGGGGTGCCCTGCCAATGATTCCCCAAACCATGCTGTGAGGAGGGCTGTGCCCTCTCAAAGCCTGGAGACAGCACAAAGAGACTTGAGTTAGAACCTGCACCCTCCTTGTAGCTGTGTCCTGGCCTCGTTCAGCCTTTCCAAGTGCTCCTTGGCCAGTGTGTGTCTTCGTGCCAGGAGAGCTGCTGGTGGGAGCAGGTGATGCTCAGGGACCTCGCTGCACTTCTGCCAGCCCATCTGGGGGGACCTGACCCGCTCCTCTCACATGGCATCCCCGAGCCCTGCCAGGTACCCAGCACGATGGTTCTGAGCCCCTTGGGCTGGCACTGAGCAGGTCCCTTGTGTCTCTGCCCAGCAGGTTGAAGCCCCAGAAGAGGCCGGGCAGTGGTGCATCCCAGCCCTGCGAGAACATCGTGGTCGCTTATTACTTCTGCGGGGAGCCCATCCCCTACCGCACCCTCGTCAAGGGGCGTGTGGTGACACTGGGACAGTTCAAGGAGCTGCTGACCAAGAAAGGGAACTACAGGTAAGGGGTGCTCCCCGCCTGTGGGAAGCTGCCAGCAGCTGTTGGTGACCCCTGGCAGATACTACTGCCAGGACACAGCAGCGTTGTCCCCACAAAGGGGAAGGTTGGTGGAGGTAGGTCAGGAGGGCTTCCTCAGGGCATGCTGTGGTGGGGATGTGGCAGCACAGCCAGGGCACCTTGGCTGGTGAAGAGGCAGGTTAGCAGGGGTGAGGCCAGTCAGGTCTTGTAGCAGAAATGTCTTACGTCATGGTTTGCACCTCCACCAGGAGCTGCTGAGCTGCCTGGCAGGTGTGGAGCAGCATCAGTCAGTGCTCAGTGATGCTGTGGGGACCCTCTAAATTCAGAGCTGTTTTGGCTCCTCTCAAAGTTCCCTTTGGTGAGGACAGGGAGGTTAGGTCCTGCCAGAGTCCCAAAGCAGCCAGATGTGGGGCGTGGAGCTCTCCAAGTTCCCACTTCCAAGTAGAAGCTGCCATGGGAAAGCCTGACTAGAAATGCTCTACCAGTACAGGTGCCTCAGCCACTGCTTTTGGGAGAGCTGTGAATGGGCTTGGATTCAGGGCTGGACCTCCTGACCATGCTAACATGGATCCTGACCGCTTTTTTTTCTCCACTGTTGAGGGCAGAGTCAGGAGTGTGGCCTCAGTTCCCTCCATGTCTGGGGGAGCAGCTTCCTGTGCTCCACGAGCTCAGAGCCAGGCTGTACCGAGGTTTGGGGATCATGGTGCCCTATGACCATTCACCTGCTTTTTTTACCCTCTCCTCCCTCCACATTTCTGGTTTTTTCAGGTATTACTTTAAGAAAGTGAGCGACGAGTTCGACTGTGGTGTGGTCTTCGAGGAGGTGCGGGAGGATGACACCATCCTGCCCATCTTCGAAGAGAAGATCATCGGGAAGGTGGAGAAGATTGATTAGGCTCCAGGGCAGCGAGGACAGGACTGTGAAGGACTCTGGGACCGGAGGAGAAGGCCTGGGGCGGATGCTGGCAGTGCTGCCGCCATGGGCACCAGGCGAGCCCAGAGCAGAGGGTGGCAGCTCTGCTTTCCAGCACAGATCTGGATGCTGGTGGATGCCCTTTCACCCCACAAACCTGCCGGTGGGAGCCTGGGCTCCCTCTCCATACCGAATATAAGTGTAATGTAGCATTGTACAGTGCATTAGAAAGTGTAATATGACCTTGTTTACTAAAGCTGCATATTTTTGATATATTGTAATAAAAGGAAAATATTTCCAATGTCACAGTGCTCTTATGTAAATGTAAAACATACAGGTACTGCAGAATTCTCCCAAAGTGTACAGCCATCCATCAGACTCCGGCTGCTCCGCGCTTTCCTGGCACCCTGCCCCGTTTTCCTGGCATGGATGGCTCTGAAGCGCCATGGGGCAGAGCTGCCCTCACCCCACCAGTGTGGAAGGGGCAGCCCCACTCCAAAGGGGCTGTGAAGATCATTGAGCCATTTGGAAGGAGTCATCTGTGGCATCCTTGGCAGGCTCAGCTGCTGGACATGGTAGGATGGGTCTTTTTTTCTCCTCCTGAGCTTCCTGGCAACCGAGTAAATCCCCGAGGGATAGAAGGGTCAGTGCCTGTCGGGACTGGGGGCTTCCCGCAGAGCGAGGACCAGCTCGGAGCCAGGGTGGCAGGCTGGGTGCTGGCATCCCACAGCCTGCACACTCCCGTGTGTCCCCTCTGTCCCCGTGGAGAAGGAATTGCTTCCCTGGAGAGTGCTGCAGTTCTGCAGAGGGCTGGCACCTGGGTGCCTGGTGCAGACATGCCCAGGTCCTGCTCTGGCTTTCGCCAGGGCACTCTTTAGAGGAGCCATAATGGGGAGGGAACTGATGAGACACTAAAGCTGAAGACAAATTACGTCTTTTTATGAGTCCTGCGTCTTTTGTCAGCTTCTGTGTCTCAGGGGAGGCAGCAGGAGGGCACTGCACCAGGGGGGTCGTTGATGTCAGTTTGTGGCTCATGTAGGGCCAGCAGGCAGCCCTGGGAAGCCTCCTGGGCTTGCTTGGCCACAAGGAAGCTGGGGCTGTGCCAGTGTTCCCCCCATCCTGCCCTTGCCCAGCCCAGGCCTTGCTGCTCCAGCACGGCCACGGCTCTGTGCCAGCTCCTTTAGAGAGCCCTTGCCCACCCACAGAAATGGGGGTGGCCCCAAAGCCCGGCGGATCCACGGTGGTGCTGGCCCTGCTCGGCGCCATTCCCAGCCCCAGCAGTGGTGGAGCTGCCGGGACCCCATGGCACCATGCTGGGATCGACTCCGCCTGTTGTACATGTTACCGAGTGCCTTTATAACATGGTTCTGGACTTGCCTAATATGCCATGTGAAGTCCAGCAAAATCTGCAGATGTTTTCAGCCCGGGAACAGTGTTACAAGGGGTTTTACTCCCTGTTTTCTGAAGTTCTGATGGTGGTGTGTCTGGTGAGGTTGATGGCATGCCCGGGATTTCCGTCTCCCCCTTTTTTCTCAGGGGGTCCCTGTAAATATGTACAGCAGCCGTGCAGCCCCAGCATTTCCTCTGCATTCTCATGTGCTGACTTGTACAATGATCTTTTCAAAGGTACTTGGATAAAATGAAATAAAACCCCACATCCCACTGCCTGCTGCTTTTTTCCTTCCCCATGGAGCAGACCCGGGCCCTCAGCAGCCTCTGGGATGGACAGAGGATGGAGCAGGTCTGGTGAAGGCTCTGGGTGCAGGGCAGGGCTGGGGCTGCTCTGGGCTCCCTGGAGGGGTGGCCAAGCAGGTCCTGGCCCCAGGGGACCAACATGTTGCCCCCGAAGGTATGGCTCAGCAGAGAGGGGACAGTGCTGGAGCTGCCAGAGGCTACAAGCCAGGTTTATGTGCCTGTAGAACCCCATGTTGCCTGCCTTGGCTGTGACAGCAGCCCCTGGGGATTCCCTGGGTCTGGTATGTCATGAAAGAGCAACCCCAACTGATGCCACATCACCTGAACCCCACCAGTCCAGCACGAGGGCCAGTATGGAGAGCACTGGGCTCCTTGGCCACCCCGTGCCATTGTGGGGTTGCCATGATGAGTGGCAACAGCTGCCCCAGGGGGACAGAGAGGTTCTGCCCATTATCAGCCCTGCTGTGTCCCCAAGACAGGCGGGTGCTCCCAGCAGACAGAGCCACAGACACAGACCAGAGCCCACATTGCTTCCAGGTGATTTATAGCACATGCCTGAGTGGGACAGGGCTCACAACTCATCCCGGGATTCATCTGTCCCCAGCACACTCGGATCCTCCTTGCCTGTGCTGTTCCCAGGGGTCTTGGTCACCTGGAGAAGGCAGCAGTGAGGCATGGATGGACACACACTCCCTGCTTGACCCTGTCGCTGTCCCCATACTGCAGGATCCATCCCCTCGCCCAGCAGGGGCTGGGGACTGCCCTGGGCAGGGGGGCTGTTCCCTGGCCTCACTCACCGGAGGCTCCACAGGCAGTGTCCCCCCGTTGTCCAGGAACTTGGAGAAGGTCTCCACATCTCGGGTGCTCTTATACTCAACCATCTGGAGCCATGGGAGGGGAGAGCACTGAGGGTGCCACCATCCCCCAGGTGCTGGTGACCCCATGAGTGCCCACACCTACCATCCTGCCCGGCCCTGCGGGGAAGTAGTGCAGGGTGGGGAAGCCGTGGATGGTGATGTTCTCCAGCTCATTGGCCGTGGAGTCCATCTCGGCGATGACAATGTCCTCGCGGTCCTTGTAGCGCTCTGCCAGCTCCTCCCAGGCAGCTGCCATGGCCTGGCAGTGGGGGCACCACGGAGCATCTGCGGGGTGGGTGCATTGCCGAGGGGTCCGTGACAGGGCCGGGGCTGTCGTGGAGGGGCTGAGCTCCATGGCAGAGCTCAGGAAGGGCCGTGGGTGGCCCTGGCACTCACAGAACTTTACGAAGACATTCTTGGTCTCATCGAACGCCACCTGCTCGAAGGTCTTCCCCACCAGGACTTTAACGGGCCGCGTGTCCCAGTCCTCAGGGGGCTCTGCACTCAGCAGGTGAGGCTGTGGGGACAGTCAGGACAGCCACAGCCTGGGCTGAGCAGTGCCAAAGGCCCCTGGGCACGGTGCAGGCTGAGGCAGGGGTATGTTCCTGTGCTGCCTTTTGGACCACAACTTCCCCTCTGCTGCCATCCCAGCTCTGTGTGTCTCCACAGCAGCAGTCTCCCGCCCCCTTGCCCATAACAAATCCCCAAATCCTCAAGCCTGGCAGCAGAAGTATCAGTAAACAGGTCCCTGGTGTTCACCACACAACTGTCATCGTTAGGCTTCTGAGCCAACAGCCCATCTCTCACCACAGGGCAGAATCCGTTGGTGCTGGCTGGCACCATGCTGCATCCCTCACCTTCACCTTGCCGTCCAGCACTGCCTGGATGAAGGTGCGAATGGCTGAATCCGAGAAGTCGTCCTGCTCCATCTGGTACTTGCGATTGTTCTCCATTTTGACGAGACGCAGGGTGGGGGCATCAGCAGGGGTCATGCCAAAGAAGGGCAGGACATCGGCGCCATGCCCAGTCACATCCACCACCACGAAGAGCACCTGGGCAGGGAACGGGGGACAGTGAGGCTGGGGAGTCCCACAGCCACCCTCTATGTCCCTACCATGGGGCCACCTCACCTCACCCCGGAAGCCACCAGCAGCTGCCCTGAAGCCATCCCTCAGCGACAGCTGCTCCGATGAGGACTTGTTGAGGAAGAGCAGCATGTGATGGGGGATCTTCGCAGCAAAGATCTGGTTGGATGTCTGGGGAGGAGGAGGAGGATGAGGGCAGGGTGGCCATGGCCCTTGCGGGACAGTGACAGGGCTGGGGACAGGCTGTACCTCATTGGTGAACTCCATCACCAGCTGCAGGCTGTGGACACGGAGCATCCGGGTGAGCTCGGCCATGTCCAGTCCCTGTGCCGGGTCCACAGGGAAGTTTGTCTGTCTCTCATCAAACTGCCAGGGCAGGGGCCTGTGAGGGCTGAGGGGAGGCCAGGATGGCCCCACCACTCCCCTGCCACCCCCTCACCTTCTTGAACAGGCAGACAGTGTCAGCTGACAGCCCATACGCTTGGAAGAGCTCAGCTGCCTCTGCCATGCCGAACGTCATGTCCACCATCTCAGCAGCCACCTCGAAGAATGCCTGGGCTGCCTCGCCCCTCGGGTCCTGCACAGCCGCCCATCAGTGCCACAGCCACAGCCATGGTCCAGCCCCAGTCTGCCCCAGCCCACCTTGAAGAAGCCAACGACCACCAAGTCCTGGGAGTTGACGAAGGCGGCGGCGGCGTCTGTGTCCTGCAGCAGCGTGGTGCTGGGGCCGGCCCGGCGCTGTATCCAGCGCACGATGCCCTGGCTGTCCATGCGGCCTGGCACAAGGAGTGGGGCCCCCAACATCACCTGACACCCCTCACCAGGCTGCCACCCCTCCCTGTGCCACCAACCTCAGCCACCTGCCACCACCACCACCATGGCTCTGCCCAGCATCACCACCTCATACATCATCACCATGCTGTCACCTGTCCACTGTCACCACCAGGACATTTCCACCTCTCTCACCATCACGGACAGTGCCACCCTCCCACCATCAGGCCCTGCCACCCACCCCGGCCCCATGGCAGTGTCCCCCTCGATGGGTGCCACAGACGCTGCATGGAGCCGCAGCCCTACCAGTGTATGCCAGGGGGTGGGTGCGGTTGCCATCACGGAAGAGCTTGAGCGTGGGGTAGGAGGTGATGCCAAACTCAGTGGCCAGGGCTGTCTGTGCCGTGGCATCCACCTTGCCCAGCCGGGCAGGGCTGGACTCGTTCCTCAGCTCAGTGGCTGCTTGGGCAAAGGCGGGAGCCAGCTGCTGGCAGTGCCCACACCACGGCGCATCTGTGGGCAGGGGACAGCATTGATAATGGGGACAGCCCAATGGCTGTGTGAGCCCACTGGGCCCCAGGTTGTGCCCCTGTCCCATACCCACACCATGTGTCCCTGTCCTGTGTCCCACACCCGTGCTACACACCCCTCACCCCATGCCTCTGCCTGTGTCCCTGCTCCGTGTGTCTGCCCCCATCCCATACCCTGTCACATGGCCTGTGCTCTTGCCCCTCTGACCCACAGCCTTGCCCCTGCCAACCCCACCTACCCTTCAACCTGTACCTGCGTTCATGTGTCTGTTCTGCCCACACTCAGCCACAGTCAGTCCCCCCTGCCAACATTCTCTACCCCACATTTGCCCCTGCCCACACCCCTGCCCACAGTGAGGGCACTTACAGAACTCCACCAGCAGCAGCTGGTGCTCACTCAGGGCATGGGCAAAGTTGTGCTCATGGAGAACCAGGACATTGTCCTCCTCCTTGATCTCATCTGAGAGCACTTCATCCTCTTTCTTCTCCTTTTCCTCCTCTTCTACCACCTCTTCATCCTTATCCTCGTCCCCCAAAGCCGGGCCCAGCCAGGCCAGCGACAGCACCAGCAGCCAAACCAGCCGGGACCCGCAGCCGCGCATGGTGCCGGCTCTGAAGATGTTGTCCAGGGAGGAGGACGAAGATAAGGGACCTGGGGGCGGGTGGTGCTGGTCCCCTGGGGCTCGTGGCCCTCCGCTACTGGCTGCCCGGCCCCGCCGATAAGGCAGCGGGACCAGGTGGCTGTTTTCCAGCCACTTGTCGCCGCAGGGAGACCTGGCCCCGCCAGCGGGACGGGGACAGGGCCGCCGGGGACAGGAAGCAGCGGGGACAAGCATAGGCGATGGGGGCACAGACACACCAGTAAGAGACCAGTCTGTAGGGTTTAATGGTGATGGAAGAGCACAGCCTGCGACCGGGCGGGTACCGGACACGGCACCACCACGGCAGGGTCGCAGCCCCGGCCCCAGCGATGGGGACGCCGTGAGGACCAGGCGGGCGTCGATATTTAAAAAAAAAGAGCAATTAAAAATAACTTTGGTTGCGAAGACCACGACCACGAGCTCTCGCTTGCCCCTCAACCCTTCACGCGACTGGGGCAAGCGGGGCGGCGCCAGCGAGGGGTCCCCCGGGATGGCGGCACCGCGTCCCCGAGCTGGCGGGGGGAGCCGGGGTGCGGGGGGCAGGGTCAGTCCTCCCAGGCCTTCTTTATGCAGAGGCTCCACTCCCAGGAGAGGTGCTCCGTCTTGTCATCGTCGGTGACGAGGGAGCGGACGCGGTAGGAGCCCCGTGCCAGCCATCCCCGCGGCGCCTCCTCCGCCGGCGTCACCACCTCGTACTCCTCGGCCCGCGGCGCGTAGCTGCCCACCATGAAAACATCGCGATCCACTGGGCGAGGAGGGGAGAGGAGGGATGGGCGAGTGAGGCCAGGGTAGCGTGGGGGCCCCCGAATCCCGGCCCCCCAGCCCCCAGCCCCACTCACCGGGCCGGCCCCGGCGGTAGGTGAGGTGCAGGCACCGCAGCCCGCAGACGATCTCCCTGTTCACCTGCGGGCAGAAGGCAGGGGGCCCATGGGGACTGTGCCATGGCATGGGGACCCCTGGCCTTGGGTACCCATCCTGACATCCACCTCTTCCAGGATCCAGCCCCTTGTCAGAATTCAGCATCATCAAAGGTGGCAGGGACTCCAGGTTGGCAGGTAACTCCAAGAGGGGCAGGGACTCAGAGACAGCAGGGATCCCCCCTCAGGAGGGGCAGGGACCTCCAGGAAACCCTGGGATAGGCAGCAATTCTGGGATCTCTAGGAGAAGCAAGGGTTCCGGGGTGGCGGGCACCATCAAGAGGAGCAGGCACCCTGGAGTAGCAGTCACGTTGGGGACAGGAAGGACCCCCAGGGTGGCAGGGACCCAGGAGACTGGGGAACTCAGGGTGGGTAGAGACCCCCAGAGGGGCATGGACCCCAGAGGTGAAGGGTGGGAAGCAGATGTCCCAAGGCAGGGACCCTGGGGCAGGCAGGGACCCATGGGTGGCCAGAGGGACCTTGTGGGGCAGGGACATGTGGGAAAAAGGACCCATGGGGATCAGGACCACTTGGGGGAGGGAATCCAGGATGCGAGGGCAGGGACCCAGGGTAACAAGGACCCCTTGGGGCAGGGACTCTGTGGCGTGAGGGCAGCAGGGCCATGCCCAGCCAGAGGGCACAGGGCACCACGCACTCTCCTCACCTTGAAGGACACCTTCACCCTGTAGTCCACCCCTTCCTTCAGCACAAAGGCCCGGCCTCTCAGCTCCTCCAGGTCTCCTGCACAGGCAGATGGTCCATCAGCCCCGTACCCCTTCCTCTTCCTCCTCCTCCTCCCCCAGGTGTCCCCAGGGCTCACCTGTCAGGTCCATGGTGATGGGCCCCGGCGCCTGCTCGCACATTAGTGTCAGCCTTGTCACCTGCACGTTGGGCACGCTGGCATCTAGGGACAAGCAGCAGGGCCCAGACCTTACCCACAATGCCCAGTCCACCATCACCTCCACTCCAGTGAGCCAAGGGGCTGCCCATGGCCCTGTAATGGCAGGAAGGGCCACGGTGTCTGTGGTGGGGGTGTTTAAACAAGTGAGTTCCAGGCAGCCAGGCAGGGCACAGGAGAGCAGGGGCATCTCAGGTCACCCCATCATTGGCAGCGGTGCCTTTCGGGGTGTCACATTTAAAGGACCCAGATGCAGGTATTTCCCAGGATGTGCCATTCCCTGGACAGCGGGACAAGGGGAAGCAGAGGAGGAGGATGCAGCATCTGCAGCCAAAGCATCCCTTGAGGTGGGCACTGGTCTAATTCACCCCCCCAGCCCAATCTGCACGCCCCCCAGCTTTCACACATACCACGGTGCACCCCTCATGCACCCCACTGGTTTGCACCCTCCCCAGTGCATTCATGGATGGACACTGGGTTGCTCGGCCCGTGGAGCACCCCAGGGACCCCCAGTGCAGACCAGCACCAGCCTGGGGGGCTGCTGTGGGAGCCATGGGGAGCAGGGGGCACAGTCTGAGCACCGGCAGCCGTGTTACCCCGGTGTCCCTCCCCCCCGCCCCCGCTGCTCCCTCCACTCCG
>VXAZ01001299.1:94120-140104 GCA_013399875.1 Gymnorhina tibicen
CGATGACCATCGGCGGCCCCGCGGCCGGCACCCCCGCCTCCAGATGCCCTGTCTGCGCAAGGTGAGCGACACCGGCACCGGCACCGGCAGCTGCCCCGCGGGGAGCGGGCACCGCGCCGGGGCTGGGCACAGGCACGGCGGAAACCGGGCACCGCCACCGTGGGGAGTGGGCACCGTGGGGAGCGGGCACCGTGGGCACCCGGTGTTGGAACTCTGGGGATCGGGCACCGGCATTGTGGGGAGGGGGCACCGAGGGCACCGGTACCGTGTGGACCGGGGACCGGGCGCTGGGACTGTGAACCCTGGGCACCGGCACCGTGTGGACCGGGGACCGGGCGCTGGGACCGTGGGGACCAGACACTGACACTGCTCTGGGTTACGCGGGCATCGGGGGCCGCCGGCGGCGCGGGCATGGGATCGCCGGGGACCGGGGACCAGCACCACCCGGTGTACGCCGGACAGCGGGCACCACCCCGGCCCCGGCGCCGCCACGGGGCACCGCCCCACCAGGGAACACCCACGGGCATCGCCCCAGAGCTGCGAGGTCTGCTCCCCCACGCCGGGCTGGGTTGCTGCCACAGCCTCGGCTGAGTTCACTCACCAAAACCGGGGTTCCCCGGACCAGGGGTGCCCGGAGGACGAGTGTATGCAGCTCCAGTATCACACACTGGCCCGGCTGCTGGGTGCCTCTGTCAGGCTGTGGGGTGCCAGGCTGTCCCTAGGCTGGGCACAGGGTGCCCTGGGGCACTGCGGGGTTCCAGGCTGTCCCCAGGCTGTGCACTGGGTGCCTCTGTCGGGTTGTGGGGACCGAGGCTGTGTCCAGGTCACAGGGTGCCCGGGGTCACAGTTAGAGGAGCCAGGCTATGTCCAGGCCCGATGCCTCCGTCGCGGGGCTGAGCACAGCGGTTCCTTGCCCGGCAGATGGAGCGGATGATCGTCAGCATGCAGGACCCCGACATGGGCATCAAGATGAGGAACCAGCGCTTGCTCATCACGGTCATTCCCCACGCCATGACAGGTGGGTCCCCGCGATGGGGTCCCCCGCGAGGCGCGTGGGGCGGGGAAGTCGTGTGGGAGCTCCCGGGTGTCCCCAGCACTGCAGCAGCGCCCACCGCCGGCCCCCCGCGCCGCTCCTCTCCCCGCATCCAGGGCGCTCAGTGCTGCAACTGGGATCAATTATGCATCGGCTGCACGGGGCGGGCGCTCGCACGTCCTTGGCAGGGCCCCCGTCACCCTGCGTGACCCCCGGCACTGCCATCCTGTGCCAGGTGCCCCAGCCAGGAACCCCCCATGTCCAGTCTAGGGGACGCCATTGCACCCCATTAACGCAGCCTCTGTCCCCAGGGAACGACATCGTGGAGTGGCTCATCCAGAAGTACGGCATCTCCGAGGAGGGTGAGTGCCCTGGCACAGGCAGCCGGCACCGCGAGGGCAGCTGGGGCTGCCGATCCTCCACGCAGCCCCCAATCCCGCTCCGCAGAGTCGCTGCACCTCGGCAACCTCATCGTGAAGCACGGCTACATCTACCCCCTCAAAGACCCGCGCAGCCTGGTGCTGCGGGCGGATGAGTCGCCCTATCGCTTCCAGGTACAGCCACACCGGGGCACGGCACAGCCGCAGCGCGGGAGCTCCCCGGCTGGACACCGTGGCACCCCACGGCAGGTGCTTCAGCCTCTTCCTTCCCCACAGACCCCCTATTTCTGGACCAGCACCAAGTGGCCGGCCACGGAGCTGGACTACGGTAGGTGCCACCGTGCCGCTGGCACCAACACGGGCTGCGACCCCTTCCCAGCCCCCTGAGATGCCGCCGCTTCTCTTGCAGCCATTTACCTGGCCAAGAAGAACATCCGCAAGCAGGGAGATCTGATCGAACATGAGAAGGTGAGCGATGCCCTTCTCACGCCTGTGATGAACTGGGGGAGTCTCGGCTCACCCAGGAGCTGGTGCTCGCCCGTGGCGGGGGGCACCGGCGCTCCCTGTGCTGGAGTGGCAACAGGACCCGGAGCCGGGCAAGGGGACAGGTGCCACACCGTGCCTACCTGTCGCTCCTCAGGACAACTACAACCTCCTGCACAAGCGGATCAACCACACGTGGGACTTCGTGGTGATGCAGGCACGGGAGCAGCTCCGGTGAGTGCGGGCACGGCCGGCACCGCTGCGCCCTGGGGAGCGGCCGGGATGGAGCACCCCTGGGTGCCGGGCAGGCAGGGTGCCAGCACCTCCCCGCTGCCTCTGCACGGGCAGGGCAGCCAAGCAGCGGCGCAAGGGCGACCGCATCGTCATCGACTGCCAGGAACAGGCGTACTGGCTCGTCAACCGGCCCCCGGTGAGCGCGGGGTGGAGGGGGGTGGGGGGGCCGGGCTGGAGGGTGCAGCCCTGGCACCACGCACGGCCCCGGCCTGGGCAGCGGGTCTGGGGGGCGCAGGGGTTCCCCCCAGCCCCCAGCATGATGCTCTCGTTGCAGCCAGGAGTCCCCAACGTGCTGGAGCAGGGTCCCGAGCGCAGGAACTGCCACACCACCCGTGTCCAGCTGGTGAGTGGGGGTGTCCAGGCACCCCTGGGGCTGCCAGAGGGCACAGGGCACACCCAGTGCCTGTGCCGGGGTGTAGAGCTGCCCTGGTGGGTGCCCATCCATTTTACCCCAGGCTGTGCCCACATTTTGGGGTGAGGGGTGAGCCCCAATTCTGCTAACATCTGTGTGTCCCCCATCCCGAGCATGGGGAGTCCATATGTTTGTCCTTGCCCCCACCACCCCTCTGCGCCAGCACCTCTAATCCCTGCAGGGCAGCTGTGCTGCAGGAAGCCCTGGCACCCTGGGGTGCCAGAAGCAGCCACCAGGCCCTTCCTTGTCTTGTGACCCCACTAATGCTGCCCCACCACCCTCAGGCTGTCCTCACTAACCACCCACTTTCTCTTCTCTGCGCCGTGTGCTGTGTCCTCTGCCCACGTAAGTGTCACTAACCTAGGGCTGTTGTCACACTGGGGTGTGGTGTGGGGGAAGCCAGGGTTCATTCCAGGACTGTGCCGGCTGAGCCAGAAGGGCTGGGGGAATGAGGCTGGAGGCCACGGGGATGGGCTACAGAGTCCCTGGGTGGGGGACTGGGTGCCTGGATTGTTCAGGGTGGTGGTGGCAGGACAGGGTCCCAGCCCCACCGTGCCCTCACCCAGCCCCGTGCATCTCTTGCAGACCAAGAACATGGATTACTACAAGCGAGAGGTGAGTGGGGAGAGGGGTGGGGGCAGCTCCTGGGGGGCACGAGCTGCCAGGCACCCCAACATCTCCCCTGCGCCTGGCCCCAGATCGAGTACTGCAGGAAGGCCATGGCCAGGACCAGGGTGAAGTCTTCCATCTGCCTTGAGGGGTGAGTTCCCTGCCACGGGCTGGGTCCCTGTCAGGGTGACAGGGGCACCCACATCACAGCAGCTGGTGGCTGGCACCACAGCACCACAGCCCTCAGCAGGGAGTGGAGCTGAGGCTCTGTAGAGCTCAGGCACATTCCCACCGTCTCCCTGTCACGTCCCCATGCTGGCTGGGGTTGGTGGCCCTGGTCGCCTCCAGCTGCCACTCCTGGCAGGTACATCAAGTTCAACGAGCAGTACGTGCCCCATGACCCCATCATGTCTGGCTGCCTGCCCAGCAACCCCTGGATCACGGATGACACCACATACTGGGCCATGAACGCCCCCACGTAAGTGCCCCAGCCCCAGGCCCCCCACTACCCCCACCTGCAGGACAGGGTTGTGGGGTCTGTGGGGTCATGCAGGCTGCCCTGGGCTGCCAGCCCCAGTGCTGCTGTCGCCCACAGGGTGACAACCCCCACGAAGCTGCGTGTGGAGCGCTGGGGCTTCAACTTCAGTGAGCTCATCATGGACCCCCTGGGCCGGGCACAGCTCCTTGAATTCCTCAAGAAGGAGTTCAGTGGTGAGCGGCCCCAGCCCCAAAACACCACTACACCTTGGCACCCCAGACCCACCACTCCGACCCAGCACCACCAAACCCACCATGTCCCCGTAGTACCTAATCCACTGTCCAACCCCAACACCACCAAACCAATCTGTTACTGTCCTGGCATTTCTCAATCCACCACCACATCCCAGTACCTCCCAGCTAATCCGCCCCAATTTCCCTGGTTCCACTGCCCCAGTCGGCTCTGTCCCATGGGGACACATGCCCAGCCACGATAGCCTTTCGGGTTTGCCCATGGGAGGTGCCCAGCACCGTGTACCCATTCCCAGCATCATGTCCCCCTCTGCAGCTGAGAACTTGAGCTTCTGGGAGGCGTGTGAGGAGCTGCGCTACGGGGAGCAGTCCCGCATCACTGAGATCGTGGACTCCATCTACCAGTGAGTGCCAGTGGGATAAGGGTTCGGGAGGACAGGTTTGGGGGTGGTCAGGCCATCACGGTGCTATGTCCCAGGGCAGGGCCTGGCTCATCCTACCTGTGGCTCCCCAGGCAGTTCCTGGCTCCCGGGGCCACACGCTGGGTGAACATCGACAGCAAGACGATGGAGCGAACACTGGAGGGCATCAAGACACCCCATCGCTACGTGATGGACGATGCCCAGATGCACATCTACATGCTGATGAAGAAGGTGGGTGAGAGCGGGGCTGGGCAGTGCAGGGCTGGGCAGGATCCTGACACCTCTGCTCGCCCAGGACTCCTACCCACGGTTCCTCAAGTCGGACCTCTACAAGAACCTCCTGGCCGAGGCCATCATTCCCCCGGAGACCAAGAAGCGGTGAGGGCAGGGGCTGTCCCCTGGGGCAGTGGGTGGTCCCCGCCGGTTCTGACCCCGTTCTGCCCGCAGGGTCTTCCCCTTCATGCGCAAACAGCGGCATTCCAGCCCGAGCCCGGCCCTGCTCCTGCCCGCGGGCGATGTCGAGGAGAGGAGCAGGAGCCCTTCCACTGCCCCCGTCCCGGAGGAGGAGAGCTGAGAGCCGCAGCCCCCCGCCAATATGGGAGCCCCCTGACCCAGCACATCCAGCCCCGCCCGCAGGACCCTGCCGGCAGTAGCACTGAAGGAGAGAAGCCATATTCCCCCCAGAGTCCCCCCTGAGCCAGGCTGACCCCGCCGCAGCCCCCGCTCACATCCCCACACCCTCCTCTCCCTCGGGGAAGCCGCACCCAGCCGGCCTGGTGCGGGGTCACCCCCTCTTCTCACCCCCACCCCGGGCACGAGACAATAAAACCCCCATGGGGAAACACTGTGGCTCCCGTGGTTTTTGGGGAGGGGGACCAGGCAGACATTGGCAGCGTGGGAGGTGCACAAAGTGCTGCCCACTTCTCCAGGCTGGACTGTGACCTGTACTCTGGGCTGGAAGCGACGTCCTCCCACACCTGCAGCAGCCAGCAAGGGTGCAGACCCCGGCAGGGGAGCAGCCCCCCCAGACAAGTGTGCCCATGGCACAGCCATCACCCACGGCTCTGCTTGCTCCGAGGGGAAGCACCAGCCTGGCACGGCTGAGCTGGCACTCAGGCATCACCGGTGTGCCCATCTACACCTCTGAAATGGGGCTGGAGTGCCACGGCCCTCTGGGCTGGCCTCTGGGCACCAGGAGCAGGGCTGGCAGCTGAGCCACTGTCCCTGTCCGTGGTCTGCTAATCTGAGCAGAGGCCAAGGATGGCACGGCAGGATTATTCCCTTCCCAGGAGCCGAGCCCCAGCTGCAGGGGATTATCGCTGGTGGTTACATAAAGGACAGGGGGGCTGATGCCCAGCAGTGCTCAGCCCTGGAGCACAGCCTGCTCCACACGTACCCACACAACAGACCTGGGGACAGCTCCAGCCCCACATGGACAAAGAGGTACCATCCCGTATTCTGGCTAACAAACACCGTTGGGATGCTGGGGATAGTGGCATCCTTCCCTGCCACAGAGCCTGGCACAGAGCAAGGGGCATTCTCAGCTCGGTGCTGGGGCAGACAGAGGGCCCTGGGGCAGGGGAAGCTGCTGGAGCCTCGGTCACAGGATGGAGCTTGGGACCTCGGTGCTGGCAGCCACTGGGCAGTGACAGATGGTCCTGCGCTCCAGGAGACAGCGCCTGCCACGCGTCTCCCTTCGGCTTGATCCAAATCCAAACCCTGGCATGAGATTTTCATGCTGATGGACTTGCAGCGGGAATCTGGGGTGTAAAACCAGGTCACAGAGCCCCAGGCGGGGGGCAGGAATGGGCTGGCCCAGTCTGGTTATCTAACACCAGCTTCTCTCCACATGCTCCCTCTCCCTTTTCCTGGTCCATCACCTGCCCACAGCAGGACAGGGCAGCAGGCAGCACCTCAGCTGTCAAAGCATCACCAGGACATCTGGATCCCTCCCAAGGAGGGAGGTTCTGCCTTGGGGAGGTCACTCAAAGAGCTGCCAAAAAATCCCAAAGTCTTGTGTAACCTCCAACATCAAAGCAGGGCACCATTTACAAACAATGCAAAAGAGGGTTTATTGAAACCGTTCCGGTTAGAGCAAGTCCTGTACAGCACAATTTGCAATAAGTTAAAGAACCAAACCAAACAGTCTCAGTGTTAAAAACCACACTAACACATAACACAGTGATATAGCCATTGCCACCCAGCTGAGTTATTGAATCAAGGCACAAAGTCATTCATTAAATACTGCAAAAACACAAAATGACACAGGAAAATAAGCTGGAAAACAGACTGGTTTTGTTAAGAAGGTGCTGGTTTGGCACTGATGCGTTTAATTGAGCTGCCACGGGGAAATCTGCGTTCCCGAAGTGTCTGGAAACATTACTGGACAACTTAAAGCCAGAAAAGCTCCCCAAAGCTGAAAATTCAGCTCTCCTGAAGGAACATTCAGTGTGCCTATGGGAAGGTCTGGTCTGGGTAGGGATCTGAGGAAGGAGAGTGCAGTGAGAATACAGCCCAGGCACCTTGCTCCCTGCCAGGGGAATCTCAGCAGGAAACAATTCACATCCAACACTCAGACTGGACTACAGTGCAAGCCTGGGGGCCCCTGCCCTGTGCCCTGTCCCAGCTGGCTGAAGGGCAGCCTCAATTCAGACCTCGGAGCCTCTCACAGCTGCAACGCCGGCACAGGGACCTGTGGGGCTTTCAGGCCTAAGGTGCTAAGCAGCAAGGAAACCCAGGCTGGGGGACACAGCTAGGGAGCCTCCCTGCACTCCTAGACTCCCTCAGGAAACAGCTGGTAAGACAGGCAGAGGGGGAACCCCACCATTTTGAGCACAGGGTGCTTTGAAGGTTGTGGAGCACTCTCCAGAGAGCATCCCTGGCTTCCTGCACAGCCAGGACACCTCAGGACTGGCTCCCTTGACTGCCCAGGACATGGGTGACAGGACAGAGGCAGCTAGGGCACCCTTTAGGCAGCCACTGGCCAGCTGGAAGCAGGACGTGTCCAGGCAGCCCAGCTCTCTGTGCTGTCTGTCTGGGAGGGCTGGGGCTGTGGTGTGAGCTGGTGCCAGCAGCTGCCCAGTAGCACATTCGGGCTCAGCAGTGGCTGAAGGGAAGAGCTGATGCCTGATGCTGCATACTCCCATCCTACAGTGTTTCTGCACATCCCCCAATGTCAGACTCAGCAAGGGAGGGAGGCACTGGCCAAACCCCCTTCGGCACTGCAGGGCTTAAGAGAGGTTATTTTTAGGGCTATTTTTATTTTCAGGACTGAGCAGCTGGTTCAAACTGTTTTCAAGGCTCTGCACCTTGTTTCTACAGTCTGCACTGGCACCCATCAGGACAGGGCAGAGCAAACACCTCATGGTGCTACATGAATCTCCAGGAGAAACATGTCATCTTCACATAACAACCTGTCCCATCCCCTTGGGATATCAGGCTGGGTAGAGAGAAGAGTGCCCAAGGATCCTCAACCAGCATCACTTCAATTCCAAGGGCTGGGAGGCAGCACAGAGCTCCTGCCCATGACCTGGCAGCAGGGACAGTGCTTGGAGAAGGTTCCTCAGCAGCTGGAAGGCTGAATGAGCAGGGAGCTGGCACTGCCACTTGGGTACAGGGCTTCCCAGAGCAGCAATCCCAGCTCCCAGAAAAGGTTAAAGTGCAATTCTACTCCAAAACAAAAAAAATGTCCTAGATCCTCTGGCTCCTTTAAACCAGGAGAGATGGTGGTGGTACTGCCAGGGACCAGCCAGCCTGGGCTCAGGGTGGATCTCTCACCACCTATAAGCAGACTGAGGGAAGGGAAGAACACTGATGCATCCATCAGGTGGGAGACCAGCTCCCTCTCGGTGTGACCAACACTCTATAGCCTGGCTGGGAAGGAAGCAGCAGAGGACACAGACACAGGTAGGCTGGTGACTGCAGAGCAGGACACATGGGGCTGTTCTTGGGGGAAAGGCCATTTGCTAAGTAGAATGACACTTAAACCTGTGCTTTGCTGGTCCAAGTGACACCAGACACACCACAGCCATGGCTGGGGTCACCACACATCCCCCACCACTACTGAAGCAGGGCCCAAATCCAGGAGAGGGTAATTGCACATCAACTTGCAGCCAAGCACCTCTCCCCAGCCAGGAGAGCTGACTCAGAAAGGAAATCTAACACCACACAGCGAACTCCACTTCTCAGACATCCCAGAAATCATGAACTCTGGCATCTCAGCAAGCATGTTTTCTACCAGACACATTCCTGAGTCAGCACAGTTCTGCGGGCACAGAGGGATGGAGGGAAAGCCCTCCTCCCTGAGCTGATGACACTTCAGTGATGGCCAAGCACTGAAGTCCCACCAGCTCTGAGGACGGACGCTCTGGCAGCTGCCCCCACAGCCTGGGTGTCCCTAGACACTGGGGGTGCTTCCCTGCCAGCCACGCTTTGGTTTGTGGATTGAGAAAGGCAGCTTCCCACTGGAATCCAGGCTCTGGGCTTGCTGACAGCATGGCTGCAGAGCAGAAGCAGCCTCTCCCCGTCCCTCGGCAAGCTCACACTCGGCTCTGGAATCGCATCCTGTAGAGGCGATCCCGGATGTACTGCTCACTGTCCCCAGCCATGTGGCTCAGCCAGATCAACCTGCTCTCTGAGACATCCTCCTTCAGCTTCCTCTTCATCAGGGACACAGGGCCCGGCCCCTCGCCGGGCTGGGGGCCCCGCAGCAGCACATAGCAGGCATGACGGCTCCGCTCGAACAGTGCCGCTGCAACACGAAACACACGGAAACCCAGACTAAGCCTTCCATGCCTGGACTGGCCACCAGACCCAACACCACCCACAGGGGCCAGGAGGGACCAGTTGTCCTCCCGCAGCTCCTTGCTGGCGGGCTGGAAGGAGAGGACTTACCAGTGAACGCAATTACTCGGTCTGTGCTGTTGCGGAGCTCCAACAGGACATTAGAGTAGGAAGGATGGAAAAGGTACAGCTTCTGGAGGGGAGCTCTGTCTCTCTGCAACCAACAGGACACTATCAGGACACAGACTCACACGTTATCCCAGAGACAACGCCAGCAGCAGGCTCAGCTATTATTCACGCTCGACAGGATACACCCAGCCAGACACTTGTCCGTGTCAGCCCAGCTCATTCCAACTGACGCTGTTAGGACAAGTGCTGGGATTGTTCTTACTGCTCTCCTTCCCAGCCCAAGCTTCCTGCAAATAGCTGGCCTGTCTGCTGCAGGCAGGAGACAGATTTTTGGCTCAGGGCTAGCAGAGTGAGCTAGGAAAGCAGAGGAAGCTCAGCTGGTGCTCCAGCAGCCTCAGAGACACAGCCTGTCACCAGCGCTGCCTGTCACTGCCCCGAGGGCTCTGCAAGCAGCTGAGCTGTGCACTGGGGCTGCCAGAGGCTGCCTGGGGCACAGAGAGGATATTCACGTGGCCACAGGGATCACTGCATGCAATGCTGCCATGGGAGGCTCCCAGGCAAACAGCAGCAACTCCAGGGGTACCAGGCCAGAAGCCTCCCACCTCACCTACAGTGCCACACCAAGGCACTTTGCTCACAGAGCCACCAACTTCCTTTTCTCTACATAACCAGGCTAAGGATGACAAAAGCTGCTGGTGCCACCACCACCTGCAGGGACATGGCTATGGACACTGACCCCACACCCAGTGCATTAGGCTGCAGTGTCAGTGGCACAGACAGATGGGAATATCAACACTGTGAGAATGGGGTAACTCCACCCAATTCTGGCCCAAAGTCTGGGGAAGAGCATCCCTCAGCAGCACCACTCACTGTCTCATTGCCTGGCTCCTGGTAGTCTCCCCAGATGAGGAAGGCAGAGCGGTGATCTGCAGTGGAAAGTGTGGCTGGGCGAGGGCTCCCTGCTCCCAAGTTCAGCTTCAGGTCCCACTGGACTGCTCCAGATCCACTCTCAACAATCATAAACTAGCAGGGAAGAAAGAAAAGGAACTCATGACAAAGGCATCTAACAAGCCATGAGAGAGAAGTCAGGTCAGCTGTCTCTCCCCACACTGTCTATGGGAACAGTATCTGACACACAGGAAGATGAGGAAATATTTGAAGCAGAGCATCAGAGAGCTCTGAGACCTGGGGTGGGCCACGTTAGAGTAAAGTCACAAGATTTGCAGCTACTTCAAGGCATTCAAAGTTCTGTCATTGAAGCCTCTTGCTGAGAAGAGAATTAAAGTGCCTGAGCTGGCTTCAATAACTTGTTGAAAGACATCCTTTCACAGCTTAAAGCTTCCTAAAATCAGTCAGAGGGAACACATCCCACCAACTGTCCTTGACTCAATTCCTGCTTGAGCTGACATACAGAGAAATGGGAAGTTAAAAGGAAGAGATTTCAAACCTTCTTCCTGTTGGGTCCAATTTCACTCTCCAGGACAATACCAAGAACGTCAGGTTTGTAGTAACCAAGCAGTGGCTCACTGAGGGAGAGAAAGAGCAGGGACAGATCATAATCCACCCTGATGGTTGGGCATACTTTGCTTTCCCAATTGCCTCTATCCTCCCACAACTGCCCTGGTAAGAGACTTGACTGCCACAACACTGGGTTGGCCTGGTACCACCCCAACTCTGAGCCAAGCCACATCACAGCAGGCACAGAATGAGGAATCAAAGCTATGAGCTCCTCCATCCTGGAGCAGCACTCAGCATTTGCTAGCAGAGAGGACACAACACCATAAGCAAGGTCCAGATATGACCCAGGCAAAAAAAAAATTGCATCTGTCAGGACACTGCTGTTGCTGGGATCTTGGAAATGCCACATCTAGCCCATACGGAGAACGCTACCTCAAAGCACGGGACACGTTGAGGGTCCACACAGTGTGGAGATCTTTTGTGTTGATCAGCGTAGCCATCACTGAGTTCACAACCAAGATGTTGTCCCGTGACCGCCCAGGAACTTTTGCCAGGTAGCGAAAGTCTCCAAATCTGAACAAGGACAGAGAAATGATTAAGCTTTTCAGACCATGGGTGGTTTTACTGTGAGGTTTCGAGTTTTTTTCCTTGCACAGCAAATGCAAATAGGAAACCCCCCTGCTTCCCGTGAACCCCTGATGAAGCCATTAACACCAACTCTCCTCTTGAGCTTTGGATGTGCTCCTAGTCGAAAAGCCACATAGCCAGGAGAGAACAAAGCCCCAACAGGTCATCCTGTCAGGAACAACAGCACCCTCCACTCCACCAGCCTCCACAACATAATCTCATACCTGAGAAGGGATAAGCGGTGCGTGGTGTGGTCAATGCTCTTCTCCCACTGAGGATCCTGCTGGAGGCTGGGAAGTTTAATTTCCATCCCGACTGCTGCAGTGCACAGATCTTTCAGGGAATATGCATAGAGAGAGTTCTCTGTGCAAAAATAAAAAAAACAAAGCAAGAATGAGAGAGGTAAGTTATCCTGCCCTGGCTCTGAACTCTATGATTTTCCAGATCTGTCAGATCAACTGTATTTTTAGGGCTTGCATCATAGAGTTGTAGTGGTATTTTGAGACTCAAGCCTGCTATTGAATGCTTTTAACATTTTATCTGTTCGTAATCCAAGTGTTCTACAGTAATCATTTGCTATATACGACTGCCTAATCCTTACATGCTTGACATTTGTTAAATAAAATCACTACAGTACATAACAAACCACAGTTTAAGCAGAAGCCCCCCCTTCTCTCGGCCCTGAACAGCTCTTTGACTAGGTGAAAGCTCCACACAGCTTGTAAGAATGCAAAACACACTCTCAGATGATGTTTACTAATCCTGATCTCAGTTACAATCATTCTTTCAGACTGAATTCCCAAGCAGAGCTGTACCTGTGTAGAAAAGGAAGTAGGAGGAGGAGCGCAGGTCCAGCCTGACATAGCGAGCGTTGCCATCCACGGTCAGGCTGCCAGTGGAGCCGATCTGTTGGCCAGTTTTTCCTGAATGGATGAAGGTCTTAACCTACGCAGGGAAGGGATTAAAGACAAAAACCAACAAGGTTAAAGCTGCTACAGAACAGCAACTGAATGGGAGCAGTACAGGCTTGGATGGAAAGTCTCTCCTTGGTTTTGGAGGAGTGGGCATGAGTTCGGTTACCCCTCTGCTGTGGTGTGAATTCTTCTGGAAGTTTGAAAGCCACTTCCAGCATAGCCACCTGCTCTGAGAATTTGCTACCTCCGTCACCCACCTTCCTTACAGACTGGGACTGTGGAACAGCAGCCTCAGCTCTGTAAGGACAGCAAAGATCCATTCAAGCCTAAGATGGAGATGACCTAAAGGCAGGAACAATGCAGCATATGGACATCGGAAACTTGGCTTCACACAGCAGCTCTGCTAAATGTTTTATGTGCCCTAATCTACTCCTCCTTCGGCTTATGTGAGTCCAAGTAGATAAAAGAGCTGATAGATTTCTTTCTATTCTTTGTGCAGGGTAACAAAATCCACTAAAAACATTTCACCCAGGAGAAATTCTTTGTGCAGGGTAACAAAATCCACTAAAAACAGTTCACCCAGAAAGGTTAAAGTCAGGATCAGATTTAAATGTCTAAGCAACAGTCAGAGTCTGGGGGGAGCAATGGACTTTAGGGACAAGTGAAACATCTGACCAAGAGAAACAGCATCCATCAGAATTGCTGAGTCAGGCAGGAACCCTTCCCTCTACCTTGAGAGGGAGGGACTGGGAAAGATAAGGAAATCTGCTGCTCCCAAAGCCAATCTGGAGAGTCTGGCAAGTGAATAAGGGATCAAGTTTGCTCGGGAGAATGAGAACACAACTGGAGAGGGAGAGCAACACATCCACCAGCTGTTCCCAGCCTTCCCACACTGGGAAGAGACACACACCAGCTCTGGTAGATCAGCTGCACCTTTACTGGCAAGCACTGGTCCAGTGGCTGCCCCAGGACAGTGACAGCCAGAGGTACTTACACAGGGAGTGAGAAAACACAACACCTTCCTCACTGCACTGCCAACCCCTCTGTGTTGCCACAGGAGATGGATCCCGAAATGCGATGGCGCATTCTCCGGGATGCGTTTGTGCTGAAGTTTGCAGCACGCAGGGGTCAGTGGGACTCTCTGAAAAAGCTGCCATCCAAACCCCTGCCATGGACCCTTCCACAGACTGCTCACAGCTCTGTCCTTTCAACTTCAGCCCTTGATAGCAACAAAGCTCCTCCACTTGAGTGCCGAATCTCCCTTCTGACCAGCCCTTTCTAAGCTGCAGAGCTCCACTCCAGCTCCTACATTTGCGTGATTTCTCAAAAGAGAACATACTTTTCCTTAAGTTGGCAAAGTGCTTGCCAAATCCAGAGGGAGGAAGGGATTTCATACCAAGATAGCAAGAGAGCTTAAATGGAAAACAAAAAGGCAGTCTTGCAGAACAGAGGCTACATTCAAACCTTTCTTGGCTGCCTAAGATTAAAAAAACCAAAGTCTTGAGATAACTGGGATAGCAAAAGCAAGGAGGAAAGAAAACAGAGAGAACTGTAGGAGGTGGAGAAGACAGAATTTCTGATGACTCTGGCAACAACAATACCTTGGACAGCAAAACCCTATTTTCTTACAGAGGACATTGGCCAAGAAGGCCAATGGCACCTGGCTTGTACCAGCCATAGTGTGGCCAGCAGGGCCAAGGAAGTGCTTCTGCCCTTGTACTGGTCATTGGTGAGGCCACACCTCTATCCAGTTCTGGGCCCCTCAATTCCAAAAGGACATTGAGGTGCCGGAGCAGGTCCAGGGAAGGGAAGAGAGCTGGGGAAGGGTCTGGAGCACATGTCCTGTGAGGTGGGACTGAGTGAGCTGGGGGGGCTCAGCCTGGAGAAAAGGAGGCTCAGGGGAGACCTTCTCACTCTCCACAACTCCCTGACAGGAGGGTGGAGCCAGGTGGGGGCCGGGCTCTGCTCCCAGGGGAAAAAGGGACACGACAAGGGGAAATGGCCTCAAGCTGTGCCAGGGGAGGTTCACATTGGACATCAGGAGGAATTTCTTCAGAAAGGGTTGTTAAACATTGGAAGGGGCAGCCCAGGGAGGAGGTGGAGTCACCACTGTGGGAGGTGTTCAAGGAAAGGGTGGACGTGGCACTCAGTGCTCTGGGCTGGGTGACAAGGTGGGGATGGGTCCCAGGTTGGACTTGATGATCTCAGAGGTCTTTTCCAACCCTAATGATTCCATGGCTCTGGTATGAGGACATGGGGTTCCCAGTGCTCCCACCAGACCCACAGGGAGCTGTAACTTGCGTGCTTTGAACAGGACAGACTGGGCATGCAGACGATGCTGTGCCACTCCATCATGGATGTAGCTGTTTTAGCAGAAAAACTGCTCTAGACTTTCCCCTTCTCAGAAATGGGAAAAGCAGTATTTGGAGGGAGATAATACAACCAGCAGCTGTTCCACTAAATGGACTCAGATCAGAATTAACCAGCACTGTGACACTAGGAAGAGCAGTGCAAAGCAGACCACAGGCAGAGAGAGGGAAGGGATCAGAAAAGGGTAGTGCTGGTACTAAAGCACTGACTGTCAGCTGTGCTTTGATCTAAGAGCCAAAGCTGTCAGGGTTTGTTCACTTCCACTTCTCTAAGCAGAGAAGCAGAAAACTGCAAGCTCATCTTGCCCCAGCTCACTCCCCAGACAGCCCAGGAACATGCAGTGAGGAGAGCACATTGAAAAAGGGGAGGGATTACTGGCCAGCTCTTTGATTTATTTTGTTTTTTTAAACCATAAAACACTTGTGCTGATTTGGGAGTATATCTCTGGAGGGTGGGAAAGAACCCACACCAAACCCACAGAAACCAGAGGCCTCTGGACACTTCCTCTGAGACTACAAGGTGGAAATAAACAGCATTCCTGCCATCCCCTGTGGCAGCCACTGGGGTTATCACAGCTTCAGGATGACATACCTGGCCTTCTTTAGCAATGAAGATTATCAGGTCCTGAACTCCATCATTATCCACATCTGGAATCACTGACAAAGGAGTCAGTACAGTATAATTAGCTCCGAAGTCACTGGGTTCCCTCCACAGAACTTCCCCTGGAAGACAGTTAGTGGGAAACAGTCACTAAAAGGCATCTTAGGTTGAAAGGTTATTAATGCTCCTGTTCCAGCCCACCAGCACCACAAACCAGCCACATTTATGCTCATCATGGGGTACTTCCTTGCCTTTCTGCATTCCCAATGAATCCCAGTGTCCACAATTCCATCTTATATTGGAAAGCAATCCTAGCTGTCTGCAGGAATGCACCCAAACACCCTGATACAAAGAACAGCTTGCTTCCCTTGTGCCTTTAGTTAACAAGCTTCCCAGCATATTCATGGCATGGAGAATCCTTTGTTGTCGTCCAAATCCCTGCTGCTGTGCACTTAAACCTGCACAGACATTTTGAGACCATAAAGCAGCTGAATTCTGACCAGTGTTGCTGCTACTCCTGGCAGAACCTTCTTTGCTGCAACTTGCCTCCTGCAGATGTTCCTGCAGATGTTGCCTCACTGACATGACCAGCCACAACTCAGGCCACATGCCACCTCTCCCTTGTTTGAAGAACACACACAGCTCAAACTTGTTTGTAAACTGAGGCAACAAGGCTTTGCTTTTTAAAAAACAGGGGGTGGCTGGGGTGGGTTTCTCTTCAACAGCTCCAGACCAGTTAAGTGGCTCTATCCGTCCACTGTCCAAGGCTGTGGGCCACTTTCCAGTCACTGACCAGTGGAATTTGCAGTGGAATCTGGCAGGGAGGACACTGCTGGGGCATTTTCTTTCTAATGAACACTTCAGTGTCTGATTAGGTGCTCCCAGGGCAAATGTTTACCCTCCCCTTTACCCAGCATCACACACAGCAGTTATCATTTCAGGAATGCAAAGTAATCATCTGTTCTTTGTCAGGAAGGCAGCTGTACTGAAAGCCAAGGAATTACTACTTGATGCTGTCTGCAGTAATTTAAGGCAGACTGTATTTCTAGTAGGATTGCTCCAAAGCTTTTACTGCAACGCTGAAAAAACCACTTGGATTTGTTACTATGACAACAGATGTGAAATGAAAAGAGCAGATTTCCTAGTTTCCTTAGGAAATCACGGGAAGACAAAGAATTTTGCCCTCGAAGAAAATAAGCAGGCAGAGGAAGAAGAGAAGTTTTAAATTACCACATTCTAGCTTTAGGACAGTCCAAAGGTACAGGAGTAAGACCAGGCTAATGAAATTCACTTGTCAGTGCAGAAGGCTCTACTCTTTGGTGGTTAGACAGCAGACATAGTTTGGGAGAAAACATCTTATTCTCTTAAAAAAGCAGTCTGAGTGAAGAGAAATGTGATGCTGAGCTGGATTCAACACCAAGCACTTGAGAAGCTTTCCATGTTCTAACCCAGCCCACAGAGAACACAGACTGTGAAAGCAGCCCCCTCCTGCTCCATCAATAGGAGATGGGACTGTCCTGTCTGACATATGCAGTGCCACGGTGCTTCCTCAGAGCCTGGGGTCACGGCACAAGCATGGCAAGAGGAGCCAAGATGGAAGTAAGGCAAGTGCCTAGACTGCAAATCTAACCTGGGTGAAAGGGTTGGATTTTTTTGGTCTGGAAGGAATAATAAAATCAGAACTCAGAAGACCGAGTTCAGCTCTCACTTCAAGCAGCCACAGAGGACACGGAGACTTCTCTCCCTGTCAGACATTCTCCAGGTTGGAGTTCTCGTTTATTTACTTAGTGATTTCTCACACAGAAGCAGTTCCATACATCTGATCACCATGGTGCCCTTTTTGCCATATCCCTCAGGAAACCAGAACCACCCACAGGCCTCACAGTTCAGGCTGCTGGATCATCAGGTGAAGAGAGAAGGTGTAACAAAACCCTTACTCCTGTCCTCTTCCTTGAGACTCTGCTTCAGGCTATGGCAGAGATGGAATAGTACACAGCTACAAAGACTTTTGCTTTGACCTGGAACAGTTAATCTTAAGGTCTTATGTGTCCCAGTTTGCTGGTAAGATAAACATGCAGGAATGTTAGATGTCCCACACAAACAGGAGAATACACTCCTACACTTCCCTTCTTGCCCGCTCGGGTCACTTCTTGTGGCAACGAAGAAAGCAGGACTTAACACAACTTCAACTAATAAAGAAACACTAACTTTATCAGCATTTAAAGATCAAAACCACATCAGACACTTTCAGATGATAATCTGCCTATCTCTCCTTCAATCTTCCTACAGGCAGGGGCTAGACAGCCTGAGAGCCCTGGAATCTCACCAAATCCTCCACGATGATGAATCATTAACAGCTAAAGATTGTGCTGGCTACTGTTTTTAGCACACTGTGATGTAAGTTAGACTTTGCCTCTTTGAATACATTTAGCCTATTTAAATACATTTTATTCTGCTCTGCCCTCCTAACCCCCAGTCAACTATGCTCAGAAACCATTTTTAACCTACTTAATAGCAAAAAGGCATCAAATACACAAAATCCTAGTCACTTTTCTATCTAAAGCATTTTTTCTTCTCTTGCTTTGAAGTTACCTATGGAATGTTTTCTTTGCCGTACTGCTGTGACCTGTAGCTTAGCCTGGCTCCTTCTCTCCACACTTGCCTTTATGGCTGTCTTTCATTACACACCTTTGGCTCCACAGCCAACTTTCTACACTTTGACCTGAAAGTAATCACTTCATTAATAGTCTAAAAATAACCTGTGCTAAAGCCTACACATGAGGGAAATGGTGCTATCTCTGTTGGTACAGAAACTTTCTAGCTCTGTGTGTATCTAAACTTCCATCTATACTGGAAATTAAAAGCTACACCAGATTTTTTTCAGATTCCTTAGAGCTGTACCTCTTGTTATTTCTTTTTTCCAATTTTTGGAAAACACGGTGTGAGGGGTCCAATACCAGATACAGAGGATGGGATCCTAGGGAGAAAATGTATTGTTTAGACCTCTGAAACAGTGACTCCCCAGAATGGAAATGTATTTTAGGCTTCACCAGCAAGGAAGGTTCAAGGTGCAGCAGATGATCACTGTTCCTAAAGTAGTACAGGCACTCCTTACCCCCACCTATGTTAGGCAAGATGATGATGAAGAATTTCTCCACCTCTAAGTTTAGAAAGGAAGAAACCTTTCCAGAGGAACCAGGAAGAATCGCAGACTACTGAAACAGACTGGCAAGCACTTATCCTAAGTGCTCTCCTTGATGACATTAAAATCATAAATGCCTAGAACACCCCCTCCTCTTGCCACGGCAGGCGCTCCTGGCACGCACACACAAATAACTGGGAAACGTTGCAGGTGCAGGTTTGTCTAACCCTGGAGAGTATAAAGTAACATTCACAGCTAGTGACTGCTCCTCCTGTTTCAAAAGCTGTTGGAACACTGGTCTTATGAAACAGTGGCTGGCACAGACCCCCACCAGAGCCCAGCCTTTGGAACAGCGAAGCTGAGAGCACGCGCTCCTCAACGCCCAGCGAGCAGCTCTGGCGAGGTTTCCAAAGATAATAAATACCCAGTGCCCATTGTTCATGTACCAGCCAGTCACGTCAGGCTGACGTCCCCCCTGGAGGCCACCAGGTGAAGAATGCAAGTGGCCCCTCCCCTGTGTGGCAGCAGGGCTCTGCTGGCACTCACCTGTCTGCAGGTCGACTGCTATGAGGGACAGCGGCTTCCCCACCACGAGGCAGCCCGGGGCCTCTGCCATGCCCAGCTGCTGGATGCCACACTGCAGCCACTGCATGTCCTCAGCAGCAGGGCTCTCCCAGAGCACGCTGCCATTCGTGCCAGACACGGCAGCAACGAAGGCACAGGGAGACGGCAGCCCTGGGGAGAAGAGATATCAGAGGGAGCTGCCCCTGCACCCATCTTTGCTGCCCTGCACCACTCAGGAGCTGGGAGTCACCCAGCTCCTCTCCCCACCCAGTTTTCTCTCCCAGTCACTAACTGGAACTAAAAGAGAAAGGACAGCCCTCACTAGAAAGCGTTTCTGAAGCAGGTACCTTCATCCAGACAGGACCTGTTGAAGCTGAGGCTGCCGTTGCTGGATCTGAAAGCAAAGAGCACATCTTGTACTTTGTCTTCATTCACATCTTCTATAGCAAGGAACTGGTAGGGCACTGTAAGAGAACACAAGCCAGGCTCTGGTGAGGATTTTCTTAGCCCACAGCAGACAAAGTTGGAGCAAAACACAAATTCCTAGAGACCTACTCACTGCCTCCATCTGGGACAGTGTAACATCACGACAAATTGGCTTTTGTATTACAAAAAGCCACATACACAAGTACCAAAGACAGGAAAGTAGTGCCAAAGGATTTTTTACATTTGCTATCCCCCAAAGGATTTGTCTTTTTTAAGAGCCAAGCAGCCAGAATTTGAACTATGTTGAACAAAGAACAACTCTGGTCTTGGTGTAGGGTTGCTATTCTCAAAGTATAAAGAAACCCCACCCAAGCTCCACAAAACCCAGATACTCCATCTTTCTATCAGCTAAAAGCAGCTTTCTTGAGCTCAGAGTAGCAGAACCTGGGATGTCTGCAGCACCACATGCAGCTCAGTCCCTGCTGTGAGCACTATCTCTGCATTTACAGCACATCCAGCACAACCCACTGCACACAAGATTAAAGAAAAGCTCTCCCAGAAGCGATTGCCAAGTCACTGGGGAGCAGGACCCAGGCTAAAGAGCCAACTAAAGCAACCAGAATAAAAATAGCTATAGTAACTATAGAACAATTTATAAAAAAAACAAGATGGAATTATTCTTCTCCCCTTCCTGCTGGTCATGGGAAAAAGGGAGAAAGTCGAAGTGACAGAGGAAAAAATGCCTCACTGCCTCCAACCTCAGCTCAAACTTCAAGGGAACATCTTCCAGAGAAAACTTCAACAGAGATTTATTCCCAGATCCCCTTCCTCATTTTTTTTGTGAACAAGGCCAGCCTGCTACCTCGTTAGCACTTCAGAGCAGCATCTAATTTCTCCACTAGATCCTGTAAACACTTCCTGGAAGGCCACTCCAATTATGATGGGCCATTGCTTATCCAGGTCAGGTAATCATAGCTTTGGCTCCCAAGGGCTGTATGCCTGCAGGTCTGACTCCACATTGTGCTTAGGTAGAGGCCCACAACCCAAATCCATGGCACAGAAAGGAAAAGGACTCTTGGTAAGTATTTATTCTGCTGCAGCAAGCTCACCTGCATCATTGTAGTATCGGAACCATGTTCTTTCTGAAACTGGCCTCTCTGGGCAGGGAATGATAAAGGAGAAAGCAAACACAATGATCAGGCAGAGGAATAGGGAGATGAAGAAGGCGGCAGTGCGCCACCGGGACAGCCGGGATAGCCCCGAGGACTTGATGATCCTTCTCTCCACAAAGTTTTCATGGTTCTCCTGAGCTTTTATATCCTCAGTCTTCAGAGGATGGATCTCAGCTTCTGAGTCCTTGTTATCCATCACAGCTCATTCATCGGTAGTCAGATACCCTTCTTCCCCTTCACTGCAACAATGGAAAGAGAAGTTAAAATACATTTTGAAATATATTTTAAAAATACCAATTAAAATATTCTGTTACTACTTGATATTCACACTGGAAACATTTAATGGGAGGTGAGCAAACCAGTGTATTGTCACAGAGCTGGATACAACACTGCTGGTGCTGGAGGTCTCCCACACAGAGCAATGGAGAGAGTCCGTGGAATGCAGGAACAGCACCAATTCTTCTCCAGAGGAGGAAATAAACTCTTCTAGAGCTGGACAAAGAAGGTTACAGACCCCATGCAGAAAGGACTGACTGGTCTGCAGGTCTCCCTCAAGAAAAACACCCCAAAAGCTCCTTTTGCTGCAAAGACTTATTGACACCTCCCGTGCCTGACTCCCAGCTGGAAAGGTAAAAGGAAACACCTGTGACCTTTATATCCCAACATAAGGCTGTTCCCCACTGTAATGTGCACTTGAGCTTCCCCAGGAAAGAGAGAAACAAACACCAGCATATTCTGTAGAGGAGCAAACCAAAGTTATTCAACACCTTTTTAGATGAGAAACCACTGGGTAAGTTCAGCAACCCAGCCCTGCAGAAGGCAAGAGAGTGATGACTTCCCTCCCTGGAGAAAAAACAAGGCAGGAGTTGAGACTAAAATCAGGCAAATTTGATTTCATCAGACTGGAAGAGCTAACAACTGCTATTTTAGTTTCTCCTGTTATAAATCATAACCTTGAGCTACAACTACAATAAACAGAGGGGTTCTGTGCTAATTTGCTATAAAAAGGGGGGGGAAAGAGCCCTAGTCAGTTAAAGGAGCCTGTAACTCATTACCCACAACAACAATAAAAATCCATGCTTTATACAGATTCTCTGATAGTGCTTCTTTTAAAAAATACCACAAGGGAAGAAATAAAGAGTAACACATTCCAGTAGGCTTGGAAAAAGCTGCTTGACAGTGTTATGAAAAGTTATATCAGAGCAAATAACCATGACAACCAAGCCAATTTTCCATGACGGTGCCCCAGCAGTCACGTGTCTAGATTGTCCACTGGAGCCATTTACTTCCCCAGCAGTAAAGAGCTTAAAGTCAGCACCAACACAGTGCAGAGAGCCTGGGATTTCAACTCCAACTGCAACAGGGCTTGCTGGGTCTCATATTTCTACCCAAGCTCATTTACAGGTTCCGTGAAACACAAGATGAGTCACCCTGGGGAGGCTCAGCTCCCTCAGGCAGCTGTAGCTCTCCAGGCTGTCCCTGTCCTACTGCAGAGGCCTCTTCTCTTCTGGTTACAAATCACAGGGGGACAGATCCATGGCAAGGCAGCCCTGAGGCCCAGGATCAGCAGGTCAGCCTGGCACTGTCAACCCTTTAACCTCGGAGCCTGCTGGACTTTGAAGCACTCCAACGCGAGCACTCTGGCATTTGTTCTACATCAAGTACAGGATCTCACTCCAGATAATTTAACTCAACCTGCACAATACCATGGAAATGAATCAATAATGCAGAAGCTGCATCTTATTCCCAAGATCTTACTCCAAGGATTTCATCTGCCCTTGTCATCAGCCTGCCAAGCACACCAGGGACACCTTCACAGGACCGGCTGCTCCTGGACTGACTGCAGGCACCTGATGAGTAGGAAGGCTCCAGATGGAAAGGGGAACGACAGATCAAGTGGTGCTTTCAGCCTCTGGCCTGAGCTGAGCATTGCTCTTTTACTGCACCAGACCTTGAGCAGCTTCAAGGTACAAGGCTCTAGGCACAGCCTGAGCAAATGATTTACTGGTGTGGAGCAGCCACGGCTGCAGTGATGGGGACAGAGGCAGGAGTGAAGTTACGTGACCTCCCCTGTGCTGGGGCAGGTGGCTTGTGTGTCCCTGGCATGCCCATCTCCAGCAGCATGGAGAGGAAGATCTTCTCAAAACCAGCACCCACAGCATGGGCTGCAACAGGGCTCCAGCACAATCCCACTGGCCTCTCCAGCAGAGTTCTCCACAGTCTCCCAGTACAGAGCTGGGAAAGATCCAGGGCACAGCTGAGTGCTTTCAGCACCTGTAAGACTTCCCAAAAGGAACCAGGCTTCTCCCCTCTCTGTCCAAAAGGGACACCACTTAACACAGCATTGATGGCATATTTTTATGACTCACTATAAATCTCACCACTGTCATCTAGACTGGGATGAGAACAATAAAAAAGCAGTAATTATCCTGACAACCCCAGTAATTCCCCTCTTTTTTGCAGCGATGACCCTACGGAGCCACCGAGTACAAAGAGCCCTCAATGCCTTTAAAGCAGTTCTCTCTCTTTTCTTTCAGGGTTTGAATAATGCCCTTTGCACCCCTGCCAGAGCAGAGGCGGTGCCAGAACAAGGACCACAAAGGTCAATGGCAAAGACTCAAACAATGCAGGAAATCCCAGCGCCCGCTGCTGCCAAAGTACACGCTGGCAGCATGTGGAATGGCCTGAGCTCGGAACAACAAAGAGGGCTGGTAATCAGTTCAATTGAAGACAAGCAGAAAATGACAGTGTGCATCTGAGATGGTTTTACTGTCCTCTACCAGCCGACATCTTGTCTCCTGCTGGAAAAGAACACAAAATAATTCAGTTGGGAAGTTTAATGCATCCAGGCACCTTTCAAGGGAACAAGCAGTGACAGGATCCTGTGTTGCTGCAGTGTAACACACACTACATGCAGTAGATCTGGGGATGGGAGAAAACATGAGAGAAAGACCTTGTAGAATGAGAAATAATTAGAAAGCACGTGTGACAGACCCAAAGTGAACTCACACAAGCCAGGGAGCGTGGCAGCACAGCCAGGATCTGCACCTCAGACAGGGTTCCAGAGCTCCCCAAGCTCTAAAGGCTGCTTCCCCCAGCCATGGGATGAGCTGGGAGCAGTCCCCAGCCCAAGCAGAGGGAGAACGAACACCCTTTCCTGTACCACAGTAACAACAGGGACAGGACAAACGCAGCTTTACTCACCTTCATGGGGGACTCATTGTCCTGTTTCCTGAAGCCACAGTGCAGATTTACAGATCTGATCTGCCTCAAACCAGTGACACTTGAGCAGCTAAACCCAAGGGACAAACCATTAGCAGCAGTCAGACAGAACTGCCTGACAAGTATGGAGAACTACAGTCAGTCAGGTGGATAAAGACTGGTGACAGAAAGCATTTAAGGATCCGTGCATTGGAAAGGTTTAATTCATTTTCCACCCATAAAACACCAAACCACAGCATACGGAATGTCACCAGGCACCAGTTCCTCCTGGAAAATTTCTAGCAATATACCGTAACTTAGATTTCTAGCAATATACTGTAACTTAGCTCAACACATTTTTATCTTTCACAGAATGATGAAATCAGATTCTGACTAGACATTTTATGAACACAAACACAGCATTTGGTTGGTTTGGTTCTGTTTGGTTGGTTAGTTTAAGCACCTCAGAGGTTTCCTTCCTGTCAGCCAGAAATTGTTGAAGCCCCAAGCTGCAATCAATAAAGACAAAACAGCCTCATTTTGCTCTGAATAAGATGCACTATTCCCATTACAGCTATTTTCCACGAGCTGAATGTTGGGTTTTGATCTCATGCACAGTGTGACATTGCAGCAAACTCACTGGGCAGTCACCTGCTGTGACATTCAGTCTTGGGTCATTTGTTCCTTTTTCTGCAGTCACACTTACATCAGGACAAGAAGAAATAACATGTAATATTTCCCAAAATGAGCCTTTCTCTCCCAAAGACGCTCAGGCTGCACACTGGATACAAGCTTATCACTTTGCTGGGTCATCCGCAGCTCACAGCTCTTTCCTGACATCAGGTCACAGCCAAAGGCTGGCTGGGGACACTGACCCGAGGAGACCATCCCTTTCTGATATTGGGGCACCTCTGCTCCTGGCATGTCCCTAAGGCCCTTGTAAGGACACAGTTTGTAATCCAAACCCCACTAAAGAGACTGGTGTGGCCCTGGCACAGGTTTTACAGAGAATCTGTGGCTGCCCCATCCCTGGAGTGTCCAAGGCCGGTTTGGACAGGGCTTGGAGCAGCCTGGGATAGTGGAAGGTGTCCCTGCCCATGGCAGGGGGTGGAATGAGATGAGCCTTAAGGTCCCTTCCAAACCAAACCATTCTGGGATTCTCCTGCTGGAGCTGTCCTCAGGTTCTTCTGAAATGACATTTAACCCTCCAGTGCAGACACAGCACCTGCCACAGAGCACTCACAGCAAGGGAATTAGAAACTCCTCCAGAGCACAACCACCTTGCAATGTGATACATCTGTCATTTGTAGGAGAAAACTCTTATCCAGGGTAGCTTTCACTACAGACAGGAGTTCAAATACAGAAATTCAAACTGTTTAGGGAAGAGCAAAACAAAACCCAGTATTATTTCCATGAGAGCAATGGGAAGATCAAAACTCTAAGACGAAGAACAGCATTAAAGCTGCGTGGAACTGATTATAGGTCAGGTCAGTAATAAAAACTGAGCTGCAGAAACACCAGTCATTTATCATCCCAGGGCTTACAAGCTCCACTGCATCCAAGTCACTCACCCTCATCAACTATTGCAGATCCCTTGTGCCAACTCCAAGGGTAGCAGTCAGTGGGGTGCTTGAACCTCCCACATCAGAGAGACCCCCACCTCACACTGAGACATCTCCACCTCACTCACAGGGCTCCCCTCTTGCCTCAGAAGCATAGTGACATCCCTCACTACCAGAGACTGAGCGCACAAGGGACTCTGGAGAGATCTCTGTGCACAAAAACCCCCTGGAAAAGGCTGTGATCATTTCATATGGGTTTATTAAAAAGACAAAAGAAAGTACATTTTTTAAGTGGGGCACTCACTCCACAGATCACAAATTCTATGCTGCCTCCTGCACAGCCTAGAGAGATTCATGGCAGCCTGAAACTGCTGTTTCAAGGAGTGTTCAAAGGTGAGGCTGGATAGGGCTTGGAGTGACCTGGTCTGGTAGAAGGTGTCCCTGCCCATGGGGCAAGATAATCTTTATAGTCCCTTTCAACCAAAACCATTCCATGATTCTATGAAACAATGGCCTTCCTCCAGATGCTGTTGTCCTTCACAGCCACCTTCAAGAGAAACTTCTTTTCTCCTCCCAGAAGTGGAATTTTTCTTTCTGTCTCTTACACACACACAGAGCAAAGCTCCCTCACAGGCCACTCCACCCACACACTACACATCCAGCCTGGGGAGCCTCTCAGCTCCAGAGGCAGCCCAATCCTGCCCTGGTACCGGGAAGGGCTGGCTCCAGTCCCTCCCTGCAGGACAGGCTGCCCCTCTTGCTCCCAGCAGTTACGCAAGATGTTTTCGCCTTACAAAATACGGAGAAGAGGCTGGAAATGAGGTCGGAGTTGAACACGTTGAAGTATTTTTCTTTCTGCAAGAAGCCCTCTAATTCATGCCTGCAAATCAGACTTGTGGGCTCCCGAGGGAAAGAGGAACAGGACTTTAACCCTCTCCGGGAAGAGCGCTGAGGCTCTGGGTGTGCTGAGCTGTGCAGAGGTGAGGGGCTTTCTTCGACTGAAGCACGGACCCGCTGCGTAAGCAACTCCCCAGGCCCCCTCGCAGCTGCCAGCCTCGGGATAAAGGACCTCGGATCAAACGGAGCAACCTGGGCTTTGGAGAAAAGGATTAAATTCTTTCCCAGGCTTCTCGCTATGGTTTGGGGCCACTTCTTGAGCTGCTCAAGGCGGACAGCAAACCCCTCCGGGTCACCGGAGAACGCCCCAGGGCTGGGCTCGAAGCTCTTGACAGCCGCGGGCTCTCACCAGCCCGGCCAGCGCGGACCGGCGCGGAGACAGCGCGTCCCGGGTCCGTCAACGGCCCCGGCCCCAGCGCTACCACTGTCAGCTCCAAGCTCCCGGAGCCGGTTCTCTTCCCCGAACGCCCCCTCATACCGCGGAGGCGCGGCCCAGGGACAAGGCCGTGTTCTCGGGGCGCACCCACGGAGGCGTCAGGAGCCCGCCCTGCGCCGGGAGCGGCCCAGGGCACCCCCCGGCCCTGCCGGGGTCCCCCCGTGGCCCCGGCCCAGCCCCCGCCCGCCCCGCTCCGCACTCACCCCGCGCCGCCACCGCCGCCGTCGTCACTTCCGCCTCCATCTCCTGCCGCCGCCCGGCGGAAGCGGCGTCNGAAACCCGCAAGAACGAGTCGGGGCAGCAGCGGGAGCCACAAACACAGATCTTTAATGCGCTCAGACCGCGGGAGAACATAGCACAGGCACGTACAGGCACCCCGAGCGCGCGCCCGCCGCCCCCCGCGCCCCACACGGAGGTTACAAAAACAACACGTGAAACCGCGGAATTAGTTGTAAAAACGGACAGGGAAGGGGGGCATGCACTAGGGACTGACACCGGAGGAGCGTCGCGGCGGAAACGGAGCCGCGTTCGTGGGGGGGGGGGAAGGAGAGAATGGAAGGAGGGGGCAGCGCCGGCCGGACCCCGGCCCTGGGAACGGCAATTAACGGCGGCAATTAACCGCCTCACCAAGCTAACGAGCAGCCGCCAGGCTCGTGCCTGCCAGCGCCCAGTTCGGTGGGTGACAAAGGCTTCACTCACACCATTCCCACAAAATGCCGAGCCTGGGGGTTGTGGTTAGGGCTGGCACAGCCAGGCCCCTTGCTGCCCTCCTGGGAAACAAGCCGAGGTACAAATCAGCGAGTGACAACAGGCACAGACCTCCCACACGTGTGGGGACGCAGCCGGTGCCTCTCTCCCAGGAGTGGCACACACTGGCACGGGCTCCATCCCGAGTCACCTCTGCCCCTTGGCACATTCTGCGTGACTGGCCTTGGAAAACACACCAATGCTTTTGTCGGTAGGTCAGAAAGCCCCACGGGGAAGCTCTGACTACAGAATGCACAGTAAATATGCAGATGAGCTGTGGCTGTGCTTCTCTAGAGAAGAAACCAGCCAGGTTTCCCACTGCTTTGCTCACACCAACTATCTGAACTGTAAAGGTACAAAAACCAGACTTGGGCCCAGCTTAGAAACATGTTTCAGCTCATTTGGTCACCCTCAATGATGAACAGCTTTCAGAATAGATCAGGGCCAAATTTTGTCTGTTTTGCCTTAGCTGGGCAAGTGAGGCAACTCTCAAGTGCTGGAGACATAAAAATGAGGTGGCTGAGTACTAAAAGGAAGAAAAAAAAATCTGAATTTTCTTTTAACATATATGAACAGAAGGAAAAATATAACTGAGAACCAGTGCTACTGGTGTGCTCACAGAGGGTCGGGTGGGTCTTCTGGAAAGGGCTGAAGCATTACAAAGGTCAGGGCAGCTCAGGGCTCCAGGCACAGCATGGCCCTGACTGCTGGACTCACTGCATCAGGACAAGCACGGGGCGTCCACACTGGCCTGGACTGAAAACCATCCATCCAGATTTATTTATTCCTACTAAAACAAAATCCTGTTAAACAGTACGTAACTCTGTGTCTCTACAAACTCACAGCTATCTGCCAAACAATAAAAATCCCAAACTACAAAAGATGAATTGTATTCAGTAAATATAAATGGGAAATTTAGGCTTTGTGTAGAATGTTTATCAGACTATTTACAGTGCAACACAGATCGTTTGAGTTCAGATCTCTCCAGCTTCTCTCTCTTCTGACCTCTTGGAACGAGATTTGCCATTTGTGCTCTCGTGCCGCCTCTCAGAAGAGCTCTTCTCTTTCCTCTCTCTGTCTCGGGACTTTTCTCTTGAAGATCGATCTCTAGAAGATCTGAAGTACAAAGTAAACCATTGCTATCAGCTTCACAGCTAAAAATTGTCAAATACCCGCCACCAAGCAACATCTTTCCCTAACAGGGCTGTGGGAAACAAGTTCCGTACAGGAATGTGCCTGGGTGCTGTGGCATGGGGAGTGGGTCCCCCATGACAGCAGCTCTGGGCCCTCTGCGAGGTTTCTGAGTGCATGGCACAGCCTTTGTTACTCCTTCCTCAGAGTGATCCTTTCAAGCTGTTGCCACAGGGGCTCTCTCAGGTCTTCCCTGCACCCCTTACTATTTTTCTGGGCCATACTGAAGTGCCTGCAATTTCTTCCTCATCCCTGACTCAGCTCAGTTCATGGCTTCCAGAGCACTTTTTCATTATGCCCTAAGCTACTGGCTTTCTGCTCAACTGCTTTAAATACCAACTGGATTCTTTGCTGGCTCAGCCCTGGGCTTCTCACTTTGCATCCTGACAAATGCTGGCTTTGGCAGCATCCCGGGTTCAAAGTCAGGATGATACAGATTTATATTCACAGCCCACCACATAGGCACATCTTTTCACAGCAGCGCTTCCCACATGGAATTAAGCAGAAGGCTTCACATTAGGTCTAATCTGAAAGGCTGTTTCTTGTGTGATTCCTGCCAGCTTAGGGAATAGCAGGATTCAAAAGGAGCTGATCCTGAGTGAGCTCAGGCTCCCATATTTTACTCCAAGGCTCAGTACACAGGGTTTTTTTATAGTCACAACAGAAGGTACCTTAGAGCTTCTACTTTCATTCTTGTTGATTTTAAGGTTTGAAAATACCACACAATTGATATATCAAAACCCAACAGCCATTTCATTTTCATGAAACTGTGTCATTTAATATCAGTCTGTCCGATGACTCTCTACCTGTTCCATAACAATGCCTGCTGCCTGCAGATCTCCTACCCTGAGATCTCCAGATCCTGTGACACGCTCTCCATTTCTTTCAGCAAGTGAGACCTCAGGCCAGCAGAACCTGAGGGCAGACTTCATTAACTCTCAAGGTGAAAACAGAAGCTACCTTCTTTCAGGAAACAGGGTTTTTCTGTTTGTTCTTTTGGTTTTGTTTTGTCTTCTTAAACTGATCCTGGCCTCTCCCCCAGCTCTCAGCAACTTTGTGCAGGTGTGTCAGCTGGCCAATCCCCCTGCAGTCTCAATGGGCTGGTTTGGATGTGTTCAAGGGTTCCGAAGTAATCCCTTACCTGCTCTTTAGTAATAGTTATTACAGGATCTTCCTCACTTCCTAATTGTCCAAACTTCTTTTCTTTTTTTTCATGTTCAAGACAGATTTAAAAAAGCACTTTAGTATCTCAGCCATTGGAGAATCAACAGTATTTACACCCCCCCTCAATTATTAACAGACTTATTTTTCAGACCATTATTTCCCTCCCCTTCACCAGGTATCTTTGAAAGAAAAGCTGTTCTCACCCCTTAGCTAAGCTGACACAAGACACACAACAGTAGGTTTGTTTCTAGAATTGTACTTGAGTGCTGGTGCCTAATGAGGTGACACTGCTAAAGCACTCCCCTATTAACCAGGAGTCTTTAAAAAAATCCAGATCTAATCTCAGCAAGCACCTGGAGGTAGACTTGCTCCTGGGCTTAGAAGGGCTGTAAGGAAACACAATGAATCCAGTCAATTTTTCTAATACTCTACACACTTGCTTCATCCTTCCTCCAACACAGAGGCTGTTTTGCTGAATTTCAGAAAAACTTTTAAGCCCTTCTTTGGACTATAGTGCTTCTCTTCAGAGACAGAAGAACAGTATACTCCTCCTGTGTTTCTTTTTCAGGAGGAAAAAGTGCTGATTCCTAAAGAATTCTATCTCTCTCAAGCAGCCTTCTAACAGAAGGCTATCCCCAGATCTCAAATCATAGACTCCTTCCTGATGCCAGCACTGAGAGAAGGAATCTGGGAAGCAGAAAATAACTACAGAAGTGTAACATCCAAACTGCCTCTCAGGCACTTGCTTTTACAGGCTCAGGGAAGCTCAGTTAGCTCAGAGAGGCCTTGTGCTGCTCCCCATCCAAGGAGCATCTCAAGGTTCAGCACTGCAAACCAGGGAATCTGTTCTATCTCCTGGACTCTTAGCTGGGATCTTGCCAAACAGCTGCTGAGCTCACATGAGGCCACTTGCTTTGGCCCAGGAGCTGGCACAGGCCACCGCAGCTGCTCTGGAGAACCCTACCAATGCTCCTGGCTCGCTCTACAGGCCGGAGAGGCCACCGGGAGCCAAGGACTCCCCTTTCCAGAAGCACTCCTGTCGGGAATACATACTTGTGTTTTGAACTCCTGTCTCTGGACCCCCGGCGGTGACCTCTGCTGTGGCTGCGGGAACGGCTCCGGTGGCGCCTGTGTCGGTCCCGGGACCGGGAGCGAGACTTCCGCCGTTCCCGGGAAGCTGATCTAGAGCGTCTCCGCCTCCGCTCCCGAGACCGTGATCTGGAAGGAACAAGATTGTCTCAGTACCTCAGATCTGCACCCCTGAACCACCCTCAGATGCTCCTGAGTAACAAATACCCAGAGCATCAGCACAGTCCGCCCCTGCCCTGCCACATCCCCGCTGACACCCGGGGCTGATCACCCCCACACACACAGTGGGCAGTTCCCTCCTCCTGGGCCTTGTGCTACCAACAAAATGCCACTGGGTTATTCAGTTTGCTGTGGGAAGCTTATAGAAAAAGCTCCCACCATTATTGTAAGCATGTGGCAAGGGCCAGAGCAGAGCTTAAAACCCTGCATCACTCACAAGTGAGGCCCATGTAAGTAGAAAAGGCCAAAGGAAGTGACCTGTGAAATTACCATAACCCTAAGAGAATCTTCCTTGTGAAAGTCCTGCAGTTTAGAAGCAGATTTATTTCAACCTGCTCTAAAAATAAGAAAGACGCCAAAGGAAAGCAGTAGAGAGGGAGATCTCCAGGTCCACAATCCCAGAGAACGTTGCCATAGCATTAAGGCAAAGCTCTTCCCAGAGATGTGGGGGTTTTAATCTCAAATCTCTGTATTTTCACATCTGAGGTATTAATATATATAACAGATACTTCAGACATTAAAACTATGGAAGTATATCAGGTATTTATTGAAAGAGGCCTCAAGGACATTCATGGGCTCACACTCTGGAGCACACAGAGCCCATCCTACGCCAGGCTACTCAGCAGCTGCTCTACAGCCCAACGAGCAATACCAAGCTGAGCAGCACCACTGAGGTGCCCACACTGCACTACCCATTTCTTTCAGGGAGCAAACCAGACACTGAGGCTCTGAGTGAACTCCATATCTGAGACCCAGGAAAAACCTCAGTAGCTACAGAGAAACACAAACAGGCATTTGGAAGAACTGCAGAACTGAGCACTCACCTTCGACGATCTCTGTTTCTTGATCCAGACCTAGAAAGAAGAGGAGAGTTAAGTGAGAGAAGTTATGATACAGCCAGTGGGTTTTCAGTAGGAAAATTCATCCACGCTGCCAGCTCTTCACAGGAATAAGCAATACCCCAGGTGATGCATTAAAAAAAAAAAAAAAAAAAAGCTTGCAAAGGAAACTTCAATTTTTCTTCAATTTTGGGAGCAAGAAGAATTTGTCAAAAACATGAGTTTCTGCACACTGAGCGTGCTGTCACAACAGAAAAGGTCTAGAAACCAATTCAGGCACTATATTAATAAAGCACCACAATGAACCTTTCCAACTAATTTTCTATGCATATTTGTTATATGCTCTTTACTCCCTGCTGTTTAACACCAGCTGGATCAACTAACACTTTCAAGAAGTGCCACTCTCCAGTCAGAAAGACATCTGCCAGTTTTCTGATTTTGGTTTCTTTGAGGCATGCTAAAGGGGTTTTAATGAAGAAAAAGCAGCCTTTTCTCACTCCTTGTATTTGTTTACTAAATATTAGAAGGAAATTTGCATCAGTAATTTTTTCCCTTTTGGGAAAGATAACTAGGAAAAAAGAGGGGACAGAGCCACAAGAGAAGAACTATTACTGACAAGTGACAGAGATAAACTGAAAATCCTTAGAAAGCACTTGAGAAGAATAATCCAGGCCTTACTGTTCTTTCTCACATTCCACAAGCTTCGGAGCTCGTGTGTGGCACTCTAAGATTACTGCTGTCAGCATTAGCTTTTAACAGTTTGTAAATAACAACGGCAGAATTCTTTCAACTTCTGCAGCACCATTACTCAGCACCACTTAAAATACCACTGCACATGGAAGCTACCCTCTCCCTCTTCCTCTGTGGCCACATTTCAGAGCCAGCTGAACATCACATGCTGTCTGAACAGTCTCATTTTGCTTTAATTAAGAAAAATTAATGCTCCTCTCCCTGTTTAATGACTTAGAGACTCACTCCTGTAACTGCTCCCCACTGCACACGCTCACAGGGGAGGTTCCATCTACACCCCACAGAGCTGTTCTGGCACCATGACAGAAGATATGGCTGAAAGCTACACACAGACAAGAATTTAAGAAGCAATAGACAAGCATCTGTTTTAATAACATCATTTAAAACCATGCCTGGATAAGACAAGATGAAGAAAATCAATGTGCACTGACATTTCTTCACAATGAAATGGGATTGTTCAATCATGGTAGAAAGCAAAAAAAAGCCCCCAAATTTAGAAAGGAATTCAGGTAGGACTGTAAACAACGTGGAGCTGAACTCGGAGTCTGCGAATGAAACCTGCACTGTGGCAACACACACGGCCAGGTGAAGGAAAAGCTGATAAACCAGGAGAGCAAAACAGTAACCACACACCTCCATTCCCACGGAACAGAACCTGACAGAGCAGCAGGACCTCCTGTAGACAGCTGGCAGGCAGCTCGATTTTTTTGATGGTTGTAATTACTCCAAGTTCTTAATGTTCTTCTTCCTCCTGATCATTTTATTCTGAACCACCAGTGCAGACATCCACAAAAGCCCTTCTACATCCCCTGAAAAGCCTGGCTGCCCTTCCATGCCTATGATCCAAGCAGGAGAATGCACAAAAAACATCTAATAAACACTCCTTAGAACCAGACTTCAGAATTCAGGAAGGATCTAACAAAACAGCATTGTCCTTACTAGCCTGAATCATTGCACAGCAGGAAACTAAAGAAGACTGCTGTCCATAGGAGGAAGAGGCTAAGCAAGTCTATTTTATTCTTTTTTTCCTCTTTTTTTTTTGTCCCTGTATCACAGAGACTTTGTGCTGAGTTTCATAACCTGTCTTTTGTCCAGCTTAACACAAAGGAAATCCATTTGGCAAGTCCACCAGATTTGTTTGCCCGTGTACTCTGGAAGCAAATACCGAGGTCTGCACTTTCAAGCACGCCACAGAATTCCAGTCTTAAGAGATTACTGGGTACCCAACAGCCACATCAAACAAAAGACCTCTGTTTATTACCACTAGGGTGGCAATCCACTCATTCCTATGTGGAATCACAGTTTATTGACAAATTAATTACAGCTGTGAGAGGCAGTTTCACAAGGGAATCCACAGGTTTCCAGGGATATCACAGTGACTGTCAGTCACCAAAGACTCCCAAAGTCAAGCCATACTCTTTCTCTTACTGAAGTAACACCATGAAGATGCTGTATAGGAGGATATGACAAGAAGAGTTCTGAAGGAAACATGTTTCCTGTGGTTGCTTAAAGTATCAAGCTTTGGATAAGAGAGGCTGTCTCGAAGGTGGTAGAAGTCATCAATTAGTTTTTGATGAAAAAATGCCCCTGTGAGCATGGTGTGCACGGCTCCCAGCAGATAAGGGACTGAGAAATCTGGACTCTAACTTCAGTTCTGACACCGAGTGTCCACTGGGAAAACTACTGTCCTCCCTCGGGTCAAGTTCTCATTTTGGAGAGGCAATTAATTTGACCTCTTCTGTATGGCACTCCTGACTCCTTCATAACAAGTTTTTCTGTGGAGCACACACGTGCCTCTGCACAGAGCCAGAGCAAAGGCCAGCCACAGTCTCTTAAGTACTGTCACATATGGAAACAGCAAGAACTCAAACTTTAGGCCAGCTCCATGCAGTTCTTAAACCTTTCCTATTTTAAGCCTTAAATAAACATCCAAAAGCAGAGTTCAAACCCCCTCATCAGATGCATCAACATATGGACTACCTGTGAACATGAGAGGCTCTGTAGCTCTAGAGAATTGAGGGCTTGGGGTTTTTTTAAAAACCACTAAAACAAAACCACAGGCACGCCACAGGAGGAAGAAAACCAGCATTTTGAGAAGATGTGGATCAACAAAGAGATCCAGAGGATTCTTCCTGAAGGCAACTCTGTTGAGCAACTTTCACAGAGAAATGCCTTCCAGGAAGAAGAGGCACCATGGAGACAAAGTGAGTCCAGGTTAGGCAGGGTCCTGCTGTGGGTCTGGAAGAGCCTGCCATGAAGCAGCTGCATGCGAAGACACTTCCCATTTCACTTCCACATCTCTGACCACAGCAACAGCAGTCCCTTTTTATTAACTCCAGCAATCATCAGGTAGTTCCAGATCTTGCAGCTCCCAAACTTAACTGCATTACAATTCCATGGATAACAAAAGGTTGTGAGGCTCTCCATGAAGTGCTACAGTTCAATAGAAAGCTGTTGCATGAACTGCTCCTTCATATCACACCAGGCAATCCCCAGAGAAAACCCACATAAAACACCCTAACTGGAGTTAGGCATAATATGCATATAATAATATGGATAAAGAATAACAATTTGGGGCTCACATCTTCATAATACCATAAAATCACCATGCTGTTTCATGCTGGTATTTGACAGCAATTCCAGCAAAGTATAGGCAGAGCCAGCACCATCTTAGAGCACAGTGCAGTTATAAATCTCATATTCCTCAGACAAACTCACTCTTCAGCTGACTCTTGAGTTTCAAAAATAGCTCTGCTCAGGCAGCAAGGTTGGGGTCTTTTTGATGCAAGAAGTACATGAGGAGAAACACATGAGGTAACCAGGGAGATGCTGTGACAATCTGAACAGCATTCCTACCCAGCCACTTCCTCTGCCTGACCCCTGCAAATAAGCACCCTCCCCACACCAGGCTGTTGTTTAACTGAGCTGTTTACACACAAGATGCCTCTTCAGTTCAAGTGAAACTGTTTTTCCAGTTCAGTTGGCAAGATGCAGAAGACCTTGTCCTGAGAAAACCAATGTTCCAGCCCCTCCCATTGCTCAGGAATTACAGACATCTGAGCAGGTGACACACGTGGCTACACCACCAGAAGCAGCCACTCCTTGGGATCCCTCAGCTTCTTTAGGAAATGCTTGCCAAAGCTGTGCCAAAAGCACCTCACTTGCTGTAGAAAAGTTAGAGGCAGTCCACTATTTGGCTCATGGACACCTCTGAGCCTCCAAGCAATGAGGAGGGCTGTCCAGGGAATTTCTGCATGACTACTGCGTTTTGAGCAAGCCTAGTCCTCACTCATCTTAAACTTTCCCACTTAGATGCTCTGGATGAGGGTATTTTACCCAGACTCAGATTCCCTAAGACAGGGATTAGACAAATATAAGCCTGAAGACTATGGGGAACTCCCATCTTTGAGATACACAGTGGAGGTTAAAATACACGTACAATCACTCTAAAGTGGAGGAGTGGAGGATTTGTGCGTTGTTTTCATCTTTAACTGAATCCCAAGATGCTCACACAGCATCTGGAGCACATCCAACAGCCACTCCAGAAGCAGATGCTGAATTCCTGCAGTGCTCATGTACAAGGAATCAGATACCTCTAAACTTCACAGGCCAGTTCCCAGGTTCCACTCACCGTCTGCCCATCCTCTCCTCTCGTTCTCTCTCCTCTCTCCGTCTCAAACGATCCTGGTTTCTCTTCTCTTGCTTTTCTGCCACTGTTTTCTAGGGGAAAAAAATAAATCCACATCATACTTCAGCCATACAGTAACAGGTCAGATCTGCAGGAAGACCATTCCAATAGCAAGACAAACAACCATTTCACTGCATTTTACATGCTAAGTCAAGATTTCTATCAAGCTTCTCATTTTTCTCATTGAGGCACTGACCTCAATGCATTGTGAGTGAGGCACAGAAATCAGCTAAAGGTCTCTGTTTGCAAGCAAGGCCAGTACCACAACCCATTACAAATCATTTCAGAAAACTCCTAATGGCTTCAGCTACTCAAGACCTTTTCACTGACAGAACCACGTGAAACTTCAGTTCAAACATTTCATTAAAAGGTCTCAAAGTCAAAAAAACCCAGAGTAACAAACTTCAGTCATATCAATGAGAATGACTGTACCAAAGCTCCAAGGAATAAATTACAGCAGTGGTCTGGTTTGACTGATTCTGAGGATACACATTTAGTTACCCAGAAAAGACAGAACAGAACCCAAGACAAGGCTAAACAAAGCTCCATTTGATGTTTTAGGGATTCTGCAATCGGAAATTTCTGAGCTTTTACAAGCCCTCTGCAAAGAATTCTGTATTCATTTAATAGAAGTGTTCAAGGTCTTCAGAACTACAATGAGAAGGTTTAAAACAGAGAGGATTACCCTCAGCTGATCCAGTTTCTCACGAATCTGAATGAAACCCAAGTGTAATTTGCCTCCAAAGTGGTCAGCAAGACGCCGGTCGTTGTCGTGGAGACCCAGATATGCTGAACAGACTTCACATACACGCAGCTTCTGCTGCTGGAAACTGGATGCAGGCATTGAATTTCGGTATTCTTCCTAGAGGGAGGCAGAAGACCCACAAAAATGTCAGGGAACCCTTACATAGACACAACCCTCCAAGGAAACCCCTGCAAAGAACTGCTTTGAAGAATCTAAACCCACCCTCACACCAAGGAGGTGCCACAGAAATGCTTTGTGGGCACAGCTAACCCCACAGTCTATCCCTGCAAGGGACTGGTGACCAAGTATTTCAGAGGACAAAGCCCTCTCCGCCCCAGTCTGCACTAGATAAAGGTTTCTAAAAAGCTTTTCATCCATCACACCACACTGCCACCTGTTTGCTGGCACAGGCCTGGAACTGCAAAAGGAGGTGCCAGCACACAGGAACAGAGGTAGGAACCACCCAGCCTAGCCCAGGCTCCTGTGACAACTCACAGGGGAGCCAACATTGTACCTCTGCCTCTTTCTTTTTCGCTCGGACTTTCTCCACTTCCATCAGGATCTTTTGAGACTCATCAACATTTCCTTCAGCTCCCAGCTGTTCAGCTTTAGCTAGGAGTTTTCCAATGTCTTCATTCAGCTCATGTACTTTCTCTGCCTGAAGAGAATAGTTAGTTTTTAATAACACAAAAATGTGATAAAGCTTGCAGGACAACTTTTCATTTTTCTTTAAGAAATACTGTGTAACGAAATCAGTTGTTGGACGATGACCATCAATCTCCAAAAGTCCCCAACAAAAGGGACTGGTGGACCAATGTTAATGCAGTCACAGACACATGGCAAAGAGAGAAACTGATTGTGGAGAGATCATGATCTGCCAGTCATTTCTGGCTTACAGGTCAGCATAGAGGCCACAAAATCAGTTTCAGAAATATCTTGTATTGGCCCAATTAGGCAAGTTCCAAAAAAGGAAGCTCCATGAGCATTTGTTAAATAAAACAAAAATCATGGGATGATGGACTTACTATTCTAAATTGTTATGGTAACATTTCATAGCATGGGGGAGAAACCAATATGCTTTATTTCCAGGCTAAAGCAATCTCTTTTAGAGTCCACGGTGCTCTGTAAGTTTGTCTCCAGAATGGCCAAAGCAGCATTTGAGGAGGTTGGCTGGAATCCCCAAATCCTCCGTGGCGCCTAACTCCCCAGTATCACTGGTGTTAGAGAAACAGAGCACCAGTGCTCCCACTGAGACTTTCAGAACCAATGTTTAATGAGAGGCCAATACCTTTGCAGACACTTCAGCACTGATCTCTTCCTGTGTCTCAGCCAGGCGTTTCTTGGCCAGTTCTGTTCTCCTGTCACACTCTGCAATGAAGGATTCCAGGTGATCCATTGCCTGCATGATCAGACAAAGAATTATGAATGAAGGTGCTCTCCGTGCCAGATGTAGTTTTGACAGCCAACAGCTGCAATCCCTGTATAATGCACAAGCAACCTCAAGAACAGATGCTTTGAGGAAAAAAACAAATGACACTTTGCAGAACAAGTAACATTTGACCTCTGCCCTGTAAACCTGACCCAGTTCCTTTACTCTGACACATCACAGGGTGCTCACATCAACACTGCTTTGCACTGGAACTTCCTTCCTAAGCAGGAGCAACAGGTGCAAGGACAAAAGCACTGGAATAACATGAAAAGGAAAGACAGAATTGTGCTTTCCCTTGATCTATTCCATCACAGAAAGGTGAAATGAAAGCTAAATATGACAAAAGTTAAACTACTGAGCAGAAGGCTTTTAATGTTAAATCTTTCTGGGACAGGGCATCAGGTTACAAGGACCTGGTACAGAGCAGCAGGTGTGGGGCCCAAGGAATGCCGGGGAGCCTCCCAACTAGCTGGGCTAATAAGGTGGCAAAGGCCATAATTACTTCTACATTCTCAAGTCAGCAGTCAGGCTGACATTCAGGAAGGGGCTGCACATCCTGGACAGGTAACACATCAAATAACATGATGAGCTGAAATTCTACTGAGTTCTACTGTACAGCCCAGTAACTTCAAGAAGCAGTTTCCACAAAAGTAACTAAAATTTCTCCATACTTACATCCAGCTCAAAAAACAGGTCTCTCTCTTTACTTGCAATCTCATAATCTGCTCGCAGAGCCAAGTCATGGATCTTTGTACATTCTCCCAGGTCCATTCGCTGTTAAAAGGAGAACCCACATAAGAACCCTCCATTACAGCAACAGGCAGCAGATCTCTCTTGCCAACTGCATCCTATTGAAATTAAGTCTTTTTATGAAAAGCAACTTCCTCTTAACCTGTCAGTACCAGAACCAGCCAGAAGAACCACATGCTTGCCAGAACTCCTTTTCTAGGTGTTCTGGGAACAGCATTAAAATAGCCCAAATGCTTTAAGTCCAGTCCTACTCCTGCTCTAAGTCCTAGGACAGCCTCAGAAATGGGTGTGAGGGATGTGGGTCTCCTTCAACAGGCACCAACTGCAAATGCCTCCTATCGTGGAGCCACAGCACAGCAAAACATACCTGCACCATGTTTAAATAAAGCTCATCTGGAAATGCACATCTGTGTCAGGATGAGCCCAAGCAACATATGACATACCAAATTGTAGGACACACACAGAATGCTTCCTATCAACAACAAAAGGACTTAAAAGGAATAAGGGTTACAGCCAGTAGAAATGCACAACCCCACACTCAGCAACAACAGACTGTTAATTCCACAGCCAGACCCTTCCCACATCCAGCTGCAGCCTGGAATTTGAAAACCTGCCCAGCAAAGCTAAGTCCTACACACAAGCCCATTTAATGAGAGACTTAAGAGCATCTCCCTTCCCAGAAAGCTGACCTGCATGCTGCCCTTCCCTCCCACTGCACTCCATGCTATTTGAATTTGGTTTTCTTTTCTCCCACGTAGTAGTTAACAGCCACATGAACCCAAGTTGATTATGCTCTCAAAACATGCAAGCTGCATTTCAACATTATCAATTTGTAACAAAGAACATTTCTCTTCCTCTTAGAGTAGAAAAAGAAAACAGCATTTTGAAAGCCAAAATAATAAAAGCCCTAATTGCAAGCCACTGTAGGAATGGCACAGTACATGTCATTGCATGAAGGAACACCCCAACCCACCATCCTCTTCTCTCACTGTCACGACCAGTCCCCAGGAGCTCAAACCTGAACGTGCACAACAGGTGTCAACTCAGTGAACTGCAGAAAAAGCTGAACTTGGATAATGCTGAACCCCTGTGGAACCTCACAAACTAAAGCTGGGGATGCTTATGTGAAACAATCCACTCAGACAGCAGTGTTTAGAATGAAGCACAGCAACTAAAGCAAACTCCAGCAGTTTATACCCAGGTTTTCAGCAGGTACCTGTTACTGGATTTTCTCTTCTAGAAAAAAAAAAAAAATCCAGATGACTTCCCACTATTTAGCCTTCCTCATTTTGCTCAGATTTACCAGAACCAGAAGGCCACGGGCAGCAGGCTACAGAAACAGACACTGCATCCAGAATATTCCTGCTGAGCTCTCTAATGGTAGAAATTTAATGCCTACAAAAAAAGCATGTTGGTACTTTTAGAGCTTGATCATGTTCAACTTCAGGCAAGCCACTTAAAAGAATGCTAGAGAGCTACTGTTATTTCACCACAAAAATAACTTTCTATGACATGACACATCTTTCATTTTTCTGGTCATTCTACTGAGATCACTTTCCAAGATAGGGAGAAAATAACGGTATTGGATGTGATTGTCACATATTAGAAATACTCTTATCTGAGCTCTTCCTGCAAGCTGAGTCACTAACCCCACTTCAGAGAAGGGGCTCTGACCACTTCAGAATAGCCAACAATGCTATTCTGAAGCTCCCCATTCCTCTCCCTGTTCGTTAACAGGCAACAAATCCCTCAACCTCTTCCTCAGGGAAGAACATTCAGTTCCCACCAGCTTATAAACCTCAAATCTTCCTCCACGTCCTTTGAGATGTTCTAGGGCAAGGAGACTTCCAAAGGTATTGCTCACTTGGGTAAGACCACCAACCCTTCTGCCTCAAAGCATCCTCTCATCCCAAGGAGGGCTGTCATCGAAACTCACCCTTTCCATAGAGATCATGACCTGCTCCAGTCAACACTGGCTGGTTTATAACACAGGTGTGTGAGACAGGCAACCAGCAGAGCCTGAGCAAAGATACATACATACCAAGACCGAAGACATTTAGATGTCACTGATAATTAGTCCTGCTCACATTTGCTGAGAAATCCACATTCTGAGGTATCTCTTATGATCTCCACTGAACTGGCAACTCACCACAAAATGAAATTTCCACAAAGAAGATGCTTTAATGGTGATCAGAGCTGCAGTTTCATCCAAGTGAAAAAGGAAAGCACAGACACCCTCTCATCCCACAAAAAAAAAAAAAAAAACCCAAACAATTCTAGAACCTAAGGATTTCAACTCATACTTCCCAGTAGGGGACACAATTCCCTGGATGTAATTTCCAAGGTATGTTCAAGCTGGGCAGCTTTGAGGCTCATCTGTCCAACTCTTAGTGGAGCTAAAATTCAGGAGAATTGCCAGCTGATGCCATCTCTCCATGTGCTACAATACTTTCACTGACAGAAATATGCTTACCATGAGCTGCAGAGAGAACTAAACACTCACCACGAACGATGTGGATAACAAGGGCCCTGGTAACAGCCCATCGGCTCATAAAACCAACTTCTGTTCTCCCAGAATGTTCCTCCTTACCCACAGAGACCAAAGAGAACCACTGTGGCTTATTTAGTGGCAAGTTTAGACAAATTTCTGGGGCCAAAAAGAGAATAATCACAAGAACAAACCAACTTAAAATGACAGCTCTTGTGATCAGGAACACTGGTGCACCTAAACAAAGCAAACATCAACAGGCCTTCTGCAGCTCTCAGGAATATTCCAGAGCTTTGCTTACAGTCTGGACTCCTTCTCTTACTCTGCACCTGAAGGTCAGTGAGTGGGATTCCACCACACTTCACTGAGCACAACTGCCCAAGGGATCGGCTTCCTGCTTGCCTTCAATCAGCTTTCCACTAAAGAATATCTGCACACACAAAGGATGCAGCGGTAACAATGCCTTCAGGGGAGGACACAACATAGCAAGCACCACAAGGCTTGGAGCATCTGTTGGAAGTTTCCAAGAGGTCCAAGGTCCTGATTTCTGCAGTAATACACCCAGAGATGGATTATACCCCACCCAGCTGAGGCAGATTCACCCATACAGCTCTTCCTTAGCAGAGCACAGTTAAAGTGCCAGTGAAGCTACCCGAGATCACGAGGAAAGACGGCACATTCCAGCTAAGTTTCATTCTGTACTGGCAGCACTGACAGCTGAAATGCTGTTCCCGTTCTGGACATCACATGTTTTTTCCACACAGAAAGTGCACCAATACTTGCTCTGGCCCCCAGGAACCTGCTGACAGAGGTGTAGAGCTCCACACCCACTTCAAGGCCACCACACGATCATGTGAGTGATCCACAAGATCACTTGTGCAGGAGCAGTCTTCCTGTTCCTGCAGTTTCTGAGCACAAGCTCCACAGCAAGAGGGAAAGGACAACTCAATCAAGTCAAGTAACAACAGAAGCAAAAGAAACAAATTCCTCAAGGTGCTTCTCTGCCCCAGGAGACTCACAACCTACTTGAAACAGTTCAGACTTCCTCCATGCTTTGGCACCAGCTCACACGTATCACTTAGTTCAACCCCTTCAACTCACCCTTTACCCTCTCCCTGAAAACTTGTCAGAAGAGGTAGAAGGCAGCCTTCATCTTCAAAACACCCTTCGGGCCCCAAAAAACTGTTGTAGAATCTCGTGTCAAAAAACATACCCTGACCACAGTGACCTATACAAAGGATGGAAGTTTAAAATTCTGAAATGGAGGTGAGGTCATATGGAGGCTGAGGGAGCGATCGCTGAAAACCACATCTGCGCTTCAAATGAATTTTAAAAAATGGAGGTACAGAGATTGGTATTCAGCTTTTCCAATCTTATTCTGCAAAGACAGCCACTGAGAAGCTAAAGTCTGAGTACTCAGAGCAGAGGCAGCTTTTGCTACAGCTCTTTCTACATGCCTGCTATGGCAGTGACACAAGCAGGGGCAGCAGTGCCAGCCCTCCCTTTGCTGGAGACCTACTGTGTCCAGCCAGCTCCCTAGAGCAGCAGGAAAGGCTATAAATAACCACAGCATCTTTCAACAATCTGGTTAAGTGGACAGACACTGTGAATTGCCACAGTATTTCATGCAAACAGCAAGGGCAAAGATGGATTTCAAATGTCCATGTTCACCTCCATCCTGTGACTGTTACACAGCAATAGTGACAAAAGACACACTGTTTTCTTTCCGAAGTCAGGCTGCAGCTTTCATCTGGGAGACTCAAATGAACTTCACAAGAGCTCCCTGTTAAAAGCTCACATCACCTCCTGCTCTCAGAGGTAGCACGTGAGCCAAACCTTTGAATGCTGGCCAGCTCTGTTCCACAGGGAGCAGCAAAGGAGCTGAGACAACTGTCTGAAACCAGTCGGGCAGAGTGACACAACCAACCAAGCAGCTCAAACAACCAACACTCAGCCAGAGATGTGACCTGCCATCACCACCCCAATAACGATAGAAAAGCTGCTGTTCCATCAGAGCTGGGGAGATGAGACTGAAAATCTCCAAGGATTAGTGCAGTTGCCAAGAAGACACTTGCTAACCTGAAGATGCAGCAGTGAACCAGGGCAGCAGCCTAGCTACAGGCTTGGAACCACCATAAGACAAGTTTCAAGCTCTGACTATCTCAAACTGCTAAAACAGAAATAATTTTGCAACTTCACATGGGATTGTGAAAGAAAAAGCATTTCAGGTGAATTCTGAGAGCTCCTGGTTTGTTTTCTTTTTTGGTTTTTTGGGTTTTTTTGCAAAGTGAGAGCAGTTCCATACACAAGTCACAGCAACTGGAATTAGGGTTGTGACTGCTCCCTGGGCACAGAAAGCCTGATCTCTCTTTGAAGTCACCCACCCTGCACAGACAAGAGTTGTACCAGCATCCTCCCCACCAGAATCCCTTATTACAGAGGACATACTTACTGTTCCAGCCAGGATATCATGGGGACAGCAATCCAGAAGGTGGCTCTTGCACACACGATCATCCGTAAACTTCACCCTTTGTCTGGTTTCATCTCCTGAAATTCATGTGTGGTTTAAATAAGGAGACATTAGAACACCAAGAGAACACAGGTGTCAGCATGAACATTTCACCTCAATATGCAGATTAAAATATTTGGTGCTCCTGCTCCCCAAAATTACTCCAGAAAAAAAAGAAAAGCTTAGAGGGTAACAGGATATTCTGGAACACTTATAATTGGCAACAAACATTATTTTAGCATTTATTCATCCAGGACACCATGTTAAATACAGTGCTGGTGAGCCAAGCAATGTCCAAGGCCTGTCATCCACAAAAAGAAGCAGCACAGCCAGAAGAGAAAAGGAGACAGACAGGCTGGCTCCCAGCCAAAACCTGTTTTTTTTTCCACCCTTTTTTTTCTTTACTGTGAAGAAGGGGCAGGAGATACCAAACCCCATGCTACCAGATCACAAAACAGGGCTGTGCTGGGCAAAATTTATAGGCAACTGCTCTTTGCTCAGGTGATAATTGAGCCATCAGTCCATTCGGTTTGGAACCCAACTATGCAATGTGTGCTCTCCCAGGCCCTGCAAGGAAGGAGCTGGCAGGTCCTGGCCTGGAACACACCACGTGCTTCCCACCCACAGCCCACCCTCAGAGGACATTTTACACTCAGGAGCCACTTAAACGAGACAATATCAGAAAAGCAAAAAAATAAATAATAAAAAAAGAAACGAAGTTAGTCAATACACACTGCGAGCTCCAACACATACTATACCCATCTGCATTCTTCAAGACCTCAGCTGCAGAATTTTATGCCCATTGTTGAAAAGTTTTAAAGGAAAAGCTTTCTTGCCCACACCTGCAGTAAGGAAGTCAGGGGAATGATACATAAAAGTAAAGGCAAAGTGGTAATTGTATGTGACAATTTTAAAGCTCATCTGTGCATTTGACACAGGTATGTGTAATACTAAAGTATGAATATAGTTTAGGATTCACAAGCATCCAGGAATAATGTTGTGTCTACTGAAATTTTTTTTTAATTTTTTTTTTTTCTTTCTAAGCTACACTTTTAAAGTTACTTGTGAAAAAAAGCAAACACTTTTTTTTTTGTTATAACAGCTTTAAAAATTGGTTGTGACTCACGGCTCGATGAACATGAGGCTTTTCTGCAACTCCCTTGCAGATTGATGTAGGCAGGCAAAGATACACTGAACCTTTATAAATAAAATAGAGGGGCCACAATTGTTCAGTTTGTATGAAATAAAAATATGGGAAGCAATTCAATAGCAACTCAATACACAAAGAAAGAAAAGCACTTATTCACTTACGAAACAAAGTGCCTGGACAGCCCTGCTAACGTGCCAAAGGGAATTTAAGTACCCAGCGAGTCGCAGAAGGGAGACACAAACCGCAGCGGGACCGTATTTTGCACAGGCTGTCACATTTCTCGTCTCGGACAGCACCCGGCGCGGCCGGCGCTGCAGGCTCACCTACCTACGCGCCTCTGGACGTGCGGGCACGGAGCCGGCCCTAAGCCTGTCCGCGGCAGCCGGGGCCCGGAGCGGCGGGGCTGGGAGGCGCCGGGAGCTCTCTGGGGCCGGGGGCGCGGCGGAACCACCGCCGGCCAGGCGCGGGCCCTCCCGGGCTCCCTCCGCCCCTAGCGCGGACAGGCCCAGGCCCGCTCCGCCGCCCCGAGGCTGTAGTCGGGTGGGCGGGGGCGGATCGCGCCGCAGGTCCGGAGCGGCGGCAGC
>VXAZ01001299.1:140209-218529 GCA_013399875.1 Gymnorhina tibicen
CCGGGCCGGGCCGGGCCGGGCCCCGCGCGGTGAGGCGGCCGCCAGGCCGCGGCGTTTCCTGCAGGCCCCGCCCGCCCCTACTCACCGTCCCGGGCCGTGCCCATGAGCTGGTCCAGGAGGGCCCGCATCTGTGCCTGGGCCGACATGGCGAGGCCGGTCCGAAGGCGGCGGCTCCGACCGAGACCGGGACCGGGGCCGGGGCCTGGGGCGGCGGCGACAGCTCAGCGGCCTGAGCAGCGGCGACGCGCGGAGAGCGCTGAGCGGAAGCAGCCCCGCCCTGCACCGCGCTGTATGACGGGAAGGGTAGTCCGCCAGGGGGCGGGGCTGGAGTGGGATGCTGCTTGGTGGGCGTGGTCGGACAGAAGGGGAGGTGATGATAGATGGGCGTGGCTGGATCGAGGGGGGGTGGTCACAGTGAATGGGTGGTCATGTCGAAGGGGCGTGGTCAGATCGAAGGGCGTGGTCAGGCCGAAGGGGCTGTCGGGGGCAGCTCTAGCATGGCCCCGGCCTTGCCGCGGGGGGACCGGACTCCAACACGGGTGCTGCCCTGGGTGCCCTGGCAGCCGCCCGAGGGCTCGCCGGGCGTGGGCACAGTAGCCAGGCCGCAGCGGCTCCCCGGAGCCGGGCTGGTGGCCGGAGCGGGCCCGGGCTGCTCTGGCTGCCGTCCCTGCCGCACTGTGGCAGCTCAGGGCCACCGTGGGGAATATGGGGAGGGGAAATGTGGGGTAAGGAAATGCCTGGGGTAGGGGCCGGGGCCGGGGCAGGCGGAAGCACCAGGAGGCAGGGTGGATGCGCGGACAAGGGGACGAACCCCCTTGCACATGGGTACAGCCAGGAGGGGACCGAGGACAGGGCAGGACAGGACTGGACAGTCCGTGGCTGTTCTCCCAGCTGAGAGGGGAGGACGAGGACGTGGTTTTGCAGGGGAGCTTGGGCTGTTGCTTTGCCCAAGTGTGCTGCGTTCCCTGTCTGGCTTTCTGAGCTCCAGCTCCCACCACTCCCATGAGTTTTACTTCTTGTCTCCTCACCTTGAGCTCCCGGCCCCGGCTGCCCTATGGATGCTACCTGTGCCGGAGAAATCCCACCGGCTCTTTTTACTGCTACAGGTCTACAACGGCAGCGAGGGTTAGAGCCAGAGCCCTGGTGCAGGATGCTCCGTTTGCCATAATCATGCCTAGTTTTCCCCCAGATTTAAAGCCCCGTTGGCTTTCAGGGAAAGAGAGCGTGAGCCAGCCCCGGGCAGGTACACCATCCCGGGTGAGTAGAATCAGCCTCATGTCAGAGTGGGGTCTGCGACGTCCCTGCTTGTCTGCGGGGGTCTCTGCGGACAGGAGACCTCCCCTGTGGGACGGGAGCTCCTCATGCCCGGCCCTGGCAAGGTTTGGAGCAGGGGTGGCCACCCTGGGCACTCGAATGGGTGCAAAGCCACATGCCCAAGCCTGCTGCAGGAGTAGTGCCATCACCTCTCCCTGCTGCTCGCCCTTGGAACGGTCCTGCTGAGCCCTGGGTGTTCCCTGAGTGCATTATTCCTTCCCACAGAGGACGGACACTTCATCACTCCCAATTCTGTGAGGCAGCAGCCATGTCATGTGCTCCCCGCACCTTATCCCACACCTGGACCTCCTCACCAGCATGCCCAGACCCTTCCCACCTGGTCAAAGGGACAGTGCAGCCCTTTCCTCCGGCCGGACTGACCCGGAGGCTGTGGGAGCTCTCCCCATCTCCTGCACTGCAGAAAGAGGGTTTGGGGCAGAGGTGCCTGGGGACACCAGAAGAAGCCGCCGTTCCCTGGGGATCGTGGGGGGGGGATCGGAGTGACTGTCCGGCTCCCAGGGCTGATCCCCCGGGTTGAAGCCGCTAGCAATGCCAAACTGCGCCAATGCCGAGCCGTGCCGAGCGGGTGGGTGACAATGGGTGACGTCAGGGAGCAAACCGAAGGGTGCCCGTGGCTAATCAGCTCCCACCCGCCGTGTTTGCCCAGCAGTGCCCGGGTGGCTGCTGCTCCCCCCCGGCGTTGCCACTGTGTTTAGAGAGACGAGAGGGAGCTCTGCGGAGACAGAGCCGGTGCCCAGCTCCGCCCCTGCAGGGAGCCCCAGGGCTGCCGGCCCGGGGAGCGGGTCGATGACAGCCCTGCCCAGGCTGGGACACTCTCCTCGCCAGTGCTGCACCCTGCCAGGAGCTGGGGACACCATCTCAGCACTGGGGACAGCTCAGAACAAGGTGCTCAGGGCAGGGGGCAAGGAGGCCTCAGAGGGAAAGACCAGGAGCTGCGGTCACTCCAAAAACAGGAGAGTGGGGCAGCTCTGGAGCACGGCTGTGGCTTCCCTCAAGCCCAATGGCCGGTACCCCACTCCCTGAGTGTCCCCAACACCAGTGACAGGGGCTGGGTGCTGTGTCAGGCTCCTGCCATCCTGTGCCCTTCAGCCGTCAGGGGAAGGCTGTCCTGTGTCCTCTGGCCATCCTGCATCCCTGGTCACCCTGCATCCCCCAGCCATCTGTGTCCCCTGGCTGTGTTCTGTGCTGCGCCAGGTGACCCCGCTGGCACATCCTGCTGCCAAGGCAGAAATGGCACCTCTGGCACAGCGTCTCTGGGACCTGAGCTAATTGCCATAGTCCCTGTCCTCGCAGGGGAGGTGCCATGAGGGCCAGCATGGCCACAGGCCACAGCACAGACACAGGGCACGCAGGGTGAAAATGCTGTCGTCCAGGTGCTGTCCCTGCCGTGGGGCTGGCCCAGCCGCTCTCCACATGGTGTGTCCACCTTTGCATCCACAGGTTCCAAAACCCCTCCCAAAGCTGGCCAGGAAGCCCAACATCCATCTCAAAGGGGCACAAGGCTGGAGATGGGTGGTCTGAATGTGTATGAGGGTGGTGCAGCACGGTACCCCACGGAAAGGCTTTGCCCACTGCAGCGGCAGCCCCTGTTTGCGGAGGCATCGCTCGATACACAGTATGTTCTTCAGAAGATCCCTACTCCAGGAGTCAAAATAGCATGAAATTTAATTTTACGCCTATTTGACAAAGCTTGATTTCGCCTCCAATCAGCAGGGAGATAAGAGTCCTCGGCACAAGTGTGCGGGCAGTTTGGCAGCTGGGGCTGCCGATTTAATAGGTGAATTTACAGGGACAACACTTGAAAATCCCCTGGCTAGTGAACCATTAAGGTGAGCCCTGCCTTCCGTCCCTGCATCCCTCCCCACGCCGCTCTCCCGTTGCTGGGTGCTAAAGCAAACCCCAGCTCTGTTTACCGAGTCTACTATTACAATACGGCTACCAAATATTTGCCAGCCGTCAGCTCACTGCTCCGCTATAAATACTTCAGGCCCAGGTGGAGGGACGGGCAGGGGGAGCGGCGCGGGAGCCTATGCATGGCCGGGCGGCAGCGCCAAGGTGAGTGCGGAACAGCGGCCCGGGCAATGCCCTCCTGCCCTGGGGGTTTCTCCGGCTGAGGGTGGCGGCGGGGCAGGCTGTGGGGTGGCCCCGCTCCCCGCAGCCTGGAGGTGTGCACTGCCTCATGAGGCTGAGCCCCCCCACAACCCACCCTGGGGCAGCATGGAGGCAGGACCAGGGGTACCGCGGTGGGGACGGCACAAAGAGGGACACACGGAGATGGCAAGGACAATCTTAGGCTGGGTGCAGGTCCCGGCACCACGCTTGATGTGGCAGGAGCAGGTCTGGTTCCCCAGGATTTGTTCCCTGCCCTGAGACCCTCTCAGCATGGCCAGGGGTGTCCTGCAGTAAGGCAGGGCTGGGCACCCCTCAGCACAGGTAGTAGGAGCTACAAAGGGGCCACATCCAGCTCAGCAAGACCCAGCTGTGGCCAGAGCCCACCAGGGCAAGGCAGGGAGGTGGTGGGTTCACTCTGTCACAGGGAAACCCATGGGGCCGTTGTGTGGGCAGGGCATGGGGCTCGATGGTGCTGAGCCCCATTCACCTCCATGCACAGCCCTGGGGTGAAGGAGAACATCCCTCTGCCCCATAGCTCTGGAACACATCCCTACTGCCCTACATCCCATGACTTGGTGTGGACATACATGTCCGTCCCATGGATCAGTGTGAACATCCCTGCTGCCCCATGTCCCATGACTTAGGTACATTCCCATTGTCCCACATCGCATGGCTTGATGGGGACATCCCTGTTGCTTGATGTCCCAGTGTTCAGTTAGAATATCCCCACTGTCCCATGTCCTGTTGCTTGTAGGGGAATGGCATCTCTGCTGCTCCATGTCCCATGACGCAGGGTTATGCTCCCACTGCCCCATATCCCATGTTTTGGTGGGGACACCCCTGCTTCCTGCAGTCCCAGGGCTGAGTGGGGATGTCCCAGGGGGAACATCCTCACTGTCATTTCCCATGGCTTGGTGGGGATATCCCCAATGCCCCACATCCCACATCTCGTTGCTTGTGGGGGACATTCCTGCTGCCCTGCAGCCCCCCCTTGGCCATGGTGTGGCACAACATGGTCCCCTGCCCTCTCAGGGCTGCTGGGCGGTGGGTCAGGGTTGGTGCCAGGGTGTGTCACCCTGACCCTGCTGTCCCTGCCTGCAGGGTGAGTCCTGGGGGTGCCTCTGAGCACTGACATGGCTGCAGGCATCATCCAGCCCCTGGCCGAGTTGCGGCTGCCCTCGCCCTTCCCACATGGCCTCCTGCTGCCCACGCACCCTGAGCCCGACTTCCCCAACCTCTCTGAGGAGGAGGAGGAGGAGGAAGAAGAAGAGGAAGAAGAGGAGGAGGAAGTGGAAGCAGTGGAGGAGAGTGTGAGGCCGGAGCTGGCCAGTGTCTCCAGTACTGCCGAGACCACCCTGCGCCTCCTCAAGTTTTCGGAGCTCATCAGCTGCGACATCCAGCGCTACTTCGGGCGGTGGGGCCGGGAGGAGGCTGCCAGCAGCTGCTCCATGCCCGAGGACTGTGGCTCACCCCAGATCACTGAGGCGGTGCCCGAGGTCGTGGCCCCGCGGGGCAGTCCGGGGGTCACGCACAGGCTGGGGCCGCTGGCCGAGCTCTTTGAGTATGGCGTGCACCGGTGCCTGCCCACCCGGGTGGCTGGCGGCAAGACACAGCGGCTGGAGAGGAAGTATGGCCACATCACTCCCATGCACCGCAGGAAGCTGCCACCCTCCTTCTGGAAAGAGCCCGGCCCAGGCCCCGCCAGCCTCCTCCACACTGGCACCCCTGACTTCAGCGACCTCCTGGCCAACTGGACAGTGGAGCCAGGACCAGAGCTGCCAGGCACTGGGCAGGAGCTGCCGGGCCGCCCGGGGCTGGAGGCTGAGCCCTTTGCTGGGCTGTGACCCCACTGTGGCCCCAGGGGCCCCTGGTCCCACCACACATTAACTGTGCCACACAGTTAATGATAAACCTGGTGGCCCCAGTGCCAGCACCGGGGCACTCAGAGCTGCCAGGTCGAAGCTGGTGATGGGATGAGTGAATAAATGACTCCCGCCAGGCACCAGCGTGTGCGGTGTCCTTTGCCACCCGCCACTGCGCGCCAGTGACAAAGGGCCACAGCTTGGCTTGGCCCTCAGGGACTGCTGGCTGCCCCAGCAGCAGTGGGAAGAGGAGGGAAGCGTGGTGCCGGCAGGAGCCAGCAGCCTGTGTTTACTCTGCGGCCCAAGTCAGAGGATCCCATCCCCTTATCTCAGCTGCGCCAGGGCAAAGGGCGATGCAGGGCCTCATAAAGCACCCAGCTGTCAGCACCCAGGGGGGACCCATCACTGCCTTGGGGACCCACTGTGCCCTACAGCTCCCCTGCCCCATGGCAGGGCCAGGGATCTGGATCCACACAGGAGAGCAGGGCCGGCTTTTCTTCCCCACGGCCCTGCCGCCAGACCTGGCTGTTACCAGGGCCCAGCTGAGGCATCCTCTGCTTTGTGCTGGCTTTGTGTTGGGCTTGAAAAGGAAAAGAACCCGGGAAGAGGCAGCCAGCCCCTGCCTTGAGCCCTTCTGGGGGGCAGCCCCCAGGATGCAGCCCCCCCCACCCCCTTCACTCCCGTGCCTGTGACCTCCCAGCAGCAGGAGCGGGGACAGGGCTCGGTTCAGACCCAAGGGGACACCTGAGCCTGGACAGTGGCCCCAAGGGAAGAAGGGAAGCAAGAGACAGGCAGCACCACAATAAAAGTACAAACAGACTTTATTTCAGCACAGAGCCCGCAGTCAAAAGCCTCTCCAGGCACCAGGCTGCCTGTGTCCAAGTGAGGAGGGGGCAGTCCCAGGGCAGGGGGCAGGGCAGTGCCAAGGAGAAGAGCAAGGATGGGAGAAGTGTGGTGGCCAGGGCTGGCTTTGCTCCCAGCCAAATTCAGGACTGGTGGTGGGGTGCCTGGAAGGGTGCAGGCTGCTGGAAAGGGCCAGAATATGCCCCAGGAGTGACTGTGGATCCCAGTGTGGGAGCAGCAGTGGTGGGAGGACTGCAGGAGTGGCAGAGGGGCACAGGCTGCAGGATCAGCATCGCCCCAGCACAGGCAGCTCTCCCCTCCCCCTCCCTGCCCCAAATCCCAGGGGTGTCTCCTCACACATGGGTTGGGGTCAGAGTGGCTAAGGGAGCTAAGAAAGAACCAGAGGCGGCAGCTGCAGAACTACAGGAGCCCTTTTATTGCACAGCCAAGCAGGGCACGTCCCACTCCTCAGTCCCAAGGAGCAGGGAGGCAACCCCAGAGCTCAGCCCAACCCAGCAAGGAGGACCACAGGGCAGGGGAAAATGGGGGCAGGAGGGAGCCCCATCATGTCCCGTCTGCTCCTCTCACAGGCCCTGCAGCCGGAGCTAGGGCAGGGCTAAGTCCCAGACAGCCCAGACTGGGTGGATGAGGCAACAGTGGCCATGTGCTGTGTCAGAGGAGTGTGCCCAGTGCAGTAGGGCATTCCTGCTCCCCATGGAACACACCAGCCTTCACCCAACCTTCAAGGAGAGCCTATTCCAGGGGCTAACAGAGGCAAGGGTGAATTTTGATCCCTCAGGGAAGCAGAGGAAGGGGTGACAAGAGGCAGCAGTAGACGTGGGAAGGCAGCAACAGGCAGGAGGGCCGGGGCAGCACGGCCATGCCAGTGCTCCGGGCACCGCGACGCCTGCACGGACTGGTTCAGTCCTCTCCCCACCTCCTGCAAAAGCAGGGCCCCAGCTCTGAGGGGCCGGGGCACGTCTCTGCTGGGCCACATTGCCTCACGTCTGTGCCAGCGAGAGCTCCTCCAGGCCCTCCTTCCCCAGCCGGTACCTGGCGAGGTCCTTGCGGGTCACCATTCCCACCACCTGCCAGGAAAGGGATGGGGTACAGCCTGATGTGGACACACAGAGCCTGGGGACAGCATGTCCCTGTCCCCTGGAGGAGCCCAAGCTGCTTGGACACAGTGAGCAGGGACTTACCTCGTTGCGATTATCCACGACCACCAAGTGCCGCAGGCCCAGGGCTCGGAAGAGCTTGAACACCCGTGGCAAAGATGCCTCCTGCAAGGCAGAATGGGGCTGGGGGGGGCTGCAGCATCCCCAGCCACCACCCACTGCCCACCCTCATCCCTGGGGAGCTGTGCAGAGGGGTCCTTGGCCCTTACCTGGGGCACGGTGTAGGGCGAGGGGTTCATGAACTCGCTGAGGTCAATCATGCACTCGCGCTCGTCCTGGGAGACGTGAATGGACTGGATGGGGGGGAAGCGGGGGTAGGCATCCCGAAAATCCTTCAGCTTCAGCCGCCGCTGCACCAGGTTCAGGTTGGCCCTTTCCACAAAAACCTTGGGAGGAAAGAGATGGTTGGGGACTATCCTGCAGAGTTCACAGGCACCAAGACAATGCACAGGGGCAGGGAGGGAAAAGGGCAAAGTGTGGGACAGATGGACCATCTGCAGAAGCAGAGCCTGTTTCCCACTCACTCAGGGTTTGTGAGTCCAGTGGGATGCAGGATGATGCTGGGGTAACCCCACCACCGAATGGCAGCACCCACCATCCCCCTGGGTGAGCTGAGGGAGATGACAGGGACCCTCTGCCAGCTTCTCCCGAGCAAGGCAGGCAGCAAGGGGCCTGAGACAGAATTGGGACAGCAGACACAACCCAAACAGTCTCCACTCAGCATCACCCACCTTGTGCTTCAGCAGGACAATGAGCTGGGAACGCAGGATCAGACCCCGCAGTCCGGCAACCTGCAACAGGGCACCGTGTGTGAGGTTCCCACACTGCAGCCAGCCCTTGTGTGGCCACCCCAGCTGCATCCCCTCCCCAATGGCACCCAGACTACCTGTGTGGTGTTGGGGTTGCTCTCCACCACGGGGAAGCCATTGTGGTTGGAGGAGGTGTCACTGAGGATGTCCACAACCGTGCCCACACGCTCGATCCTCCGCAGGCAGGTGACAGGAGTGCTCATCACCTCCCTGCAGGGAAAGCTCTGGGTGAAATGCAGCCCCACGGCAGCACACACCAAATAATGCAATCACAGACTGGTTTGGTGGGAAGGAGGGAGCTCATCTCATTCCAAACCCTTTCCATGGGCAGGGACACCTTCCACTAGACCAGGATGCTCCAAGTCCCATCCACCCTGGCCTTGGACACTTCCAGGGATGGAGCAGTCACAGCTTCCCTGGGCAACCTGTGCCAGGGCCTCACCTGCCTCACACCCTAAATATCCCCCCACATATGAATCCTCAGTGCTGATGCCTCCTCTGTCCCCAAAAGCTGCCAGGGAGCAAGGAAGGAACACACTGAAGGTCACATCCCTGGCAGGGAAGAAGCTGGGCTGGTGGTACCAGGGGGCAACAGGCTCCTGCGACCAAAAGGTCACCACCTCCACTCCCAGCTCAGGCCAACAGTGTGGTCCAAAAGCTGCTACCGCAGCAATGCCCAGCCCACCCACCTGGCTGTGAGGGAGTGGGATGTCACTGGGGCCTCCCAGTGCAGGAAGGGGACGCTCTGCAGCTGGATGTGCATGTCGTACAATCCCTGCAACAAGAGCCACGCCATCAGGAAAAGCCTGGTGAGGTGCCAAGGGGCACAGCCAGGCAGCAGCTCATCCCTCAGAGCGAGCACAAGCCTGTCCTGGCCCCCCCATGGCCCCCCAGCACCACCAGCCCTGACCCACAGTCCTGGGGAGCACAGCAGCCCTCACCTCCACAAAGTAGTCTCCCACAATCTTTGCTGTCATCAGCACCAGCATGATGGGGAAGCCATAGGTGACATTGCCCGTTGCCTCCATCATGATGACCGTGAGACTCAGCGTCATCCGCACTATCCCACCTGCCAGAGGCACCCAGGGGGTTTGGGGGTTTAGAAGGGCAAAGAAACACAGAGTGAGGGCATCACAGAACACCTGAGGCCTCTGAATCTCTCAGTGATCCAGGACTGCCCTCCCAGGGGTGTCCTGGGTGAGCCCAGCACTGCCTGTGCTTGGCAGGGTGATTAGGAAGCTGACAGCCAGGCTGGGCTTCAGCTGGGAAGGAAGCTGTCAGGGAAGCAGGGAGTGCTTTTTCCCATGACACCTTCACCCCAACCAACACCGTGCCATGGGGAACTCACCCAGCTGTGCAGCAGCTCCCATCAGGGCATACTTCCCGGGATCAGCCCAGATCTGAGCACAGGAGAGAGAAGCCGAGTCACCTGCTGGCTCCAGAGTATCCAAAGATAGTCAGCAGAATCCTGGCCCCCAAACCCCCCTCCAAAGTGGGGAGAGGTGCCTGAGGCTGCCTGAACAATCCAGCTGCTGGCAGGGCTCCACTGGGATGTGGGGAAGCCCAGACTCAACTCACGAAGACATCAAGTGAGGAGCCAGCCCACTTCAGAGCTTTCAGCCAGCTCCAGGTATGCTGCCTGCACATGCCACCAGCCCAGCAGCGAGGGAGGAGGGCTGGGTGCCAGGGCTTCCCAGCCAGGACTCACCGAGCCCTTGGTCAGATAGGACAGGGAGATGCCGAAGAGCCTCCCCCAGGCCGCTCCGATCAGCAGGGAGGGGATGAAGACCCCTGCAGACACCGTCAGGCCATAGGTCCAGCAGGCCAGGAAGAAATACATCAGTGTGAACATGCCCAGCGTCATGGGGTTGTAGGAACCTGGGGTGGGCACAGAAAGGAGTCAGTGCTGGTCCCACAGCCCAGGATACACTGTGATGGGCTGTGGCCACGGATCAGGCAGCAGCAGCCCCACGACACAGTCCCAGCAGCGAGAGCCCCTCTTCTTGGGCTGTACCTCCCGCCCTGGCAGCACAGGCTTTTCAAACTGGCTCTTCAGGTTATTTCTTCCCCCTCCAGCACCCCCACCCAGCCAGTGCCATCCCAAGCCTTCACATTCCATTCCTCCATCTCGTGACCTGTCGATGACCCGTCCCCTCCCAACCCTGTGGTTCCCAACCTCCCATGACGAACTTCAAAGCCCCAAGGGAGGGACTGCCAGGGCTGAAGGACAAGGTTGGGAGGACAGAGGTCCCACTGCCAGCTTTGGGATCAACTGAGCAGGGAAGGTCCTGCAAACTCCCTTTCATCCTGCAGCTCCCACAGCTGCTCCAGCCAGTGCCACGCTGTCCCACTGGACAGGCTGTGCCATCCCAGTGAGACCCTGCTGACCCCACAACCCAGCTAAGTGCTATTTTGGGATTGCTGAGCAGCCCAGTCTAGTTTAAACGAGTACTTTGCAACCCCTCCTTCAGACAGAAGCCTTGAGCCAGGGAGGACCCAGCACTGCAGGGAGCAGCCCCAAGACACAGGATGGTCATCTCTTGGCTGCAGGTGGCCAGGCTGCACCCTCTGGGCTGAGGATCTCTCTGTTCCCCACCTACGTGCAGCTGGGCACAGAACTCAGATTCCACAAAAGGCAGAAGAGACACTGGGGTTACACCAAGTCCAAGGAAAATGGAGCTGGAACCTGGGAACCAAACTGCATTTCTCAAGCCAATCCAAACCCCAAGATCCACCTCCACAACCCAGAAGGTAAAGTCATTCTGGGGCAAGTGGCCCTGCTAATTAAGAAAACATCCAGCAAGATTTCCAGGATGGACTTCAGACAGACAGCAAGGGTCAGACAGTCTCACACAACTCAGAAGCAACAGCATGCAAATGTGCACGAACAAAACCAGGTCCTTGGTCCTTGGCACAGTCTCCTGACACCACAGCCCTTTGGCTGAGCTCAGAGGTGCCACCAGGCACAGCACCCATCCCTCCTTCCACCACTGCAGCACCATGTTTTGGGAGGACCTCATGGGCTGATCATCCTCTGCCTTGTCCCAGGAGTGGTCAAGCAACACATTGGCCACCTTGCATGGACCCTCTCTGCTCACATTCAAGGCCTCACTGCCAGGTGCACTGACCTGGAGGGTCGTGGAAGAGGTTGACAACGCTCTTCTCAGGTGTGTTGAAGAAGGCAGTGGCCATGGAGTTGTACTCTCCATCAGCACAGAAAAGCTGAAAAGGCAAGAGAAGAAAGAGTTAGAAGTGGCAGGGAAGACTGGGGGATGTGTGCCAACGAGGAGGCAGCTCTGGGCAGGGAGGACACCTACAGCATCCTTCAGTCTCCAGCTCTGCCTGCACTGGAGGGCATCGACTGTGGGGTCCAGTGTCCCAAACCCAAGCAGGGTCTTGTCTCCCTCCTGAAACCCCCAGGCTTAGGGTGCCCTCCACCCTGAATGCTGTTCTGCAGCATGTCCTACCTGCAGGGGATATGCCACAGAGCTCCCCTGGATGGGCTGGCAATCTCTTGAGCAGTAAATCATGACAAATCCCACAGTTGCTGTCACTGCTGCCACCAGCATGGCCTCAACCACCTGGAGGCAGGGCCGGTGGATGTACCTGTGAAGAGAACAGAGGAGGGAGGGTGGCACCCAGTGGTGTGGGCAGGATCAGCCCCAGCCTGGCTGGACATGCCACATCAGGCATATGACAGTCTGGCTGCCTCTGCTCTCTGCCCGGACCCTGCCAGGCTGTCCTGCTGCTTGAAAAGCTGGTGACAGGTATTGGCTGGGCCAGACTGGTCTCAGTTGGCTTTAGCAGCTCTCTGCCTTCTCTCACCCCTCTCAGAGCACATGACAGTCAGGTCTGCAGTGTCTGCACCTCTCTAGGCCCTCCAGTCACTGGAGGGAAACACTTGGCAGGGTCAGAGCAGTGCTGGGCTGCTGTGGGTCACAGCCTCGGCCACAGGCAGCGAGAGGCACGTGGCATCTTTCAGGAGCTGCTGTTGCTCACATTAAGTGAGGGATTACAGCCTTGCTCCATCTGGGAATACCACTTTGAGGGAATGCAGAAGGTACCAGCCAACCCACATCAATCGCCTTCATTACCTGTGAGCTCTTACCTGATCCGGAACATTGTCAACCAGTAATTGAGGGCATTGAACAGGGCTCCCAGGATCCCACCTGCAAATGTGAGAGAGGAAAAGCTCAGCATGCAGGGCCCAGGCTGCCCACAACACAAGGAATCTCTGAAGATCATCCACAACCCAGCCAGAGTGACTGGCAGCCTAGTCACACTGGGCAACCCACACGTGGATGCTGTCCCTGCAGCCAGCCAGGACCTGGCACCAAGAGGAGCCTGGCACCAGCAGTGGGGGGCCAGGGCCCAATGTCACAGTGCTGGCACCAGCCAGGCAAAGGACAGGCCAAATCCATGGGGATAAGGGCAGCGCACATGACAGCAAGAGGCTGCCCATGACTGCAAGGCACTGACTCTGCTCAACACGGGTTAAAGGAGCTTGACTTTGCTACTAGGGTTGGGCCAGGATCCAGGTCTCACCCCTGCATAAGCCCCACAAGCAGCCCCTGCTCCAGAATTTAATGGATTCCCCATTTTCTCCAGGAAACTGGATGCCAAAGCTTTTTAGACCCAGACAGAGAACAGAGGAAATTATTCAGACTAATCAAATCGAAACAGCAGCATTCTCTTACCAACCACTCCCATAAAGATGAAGATAGGAATTTCCTGGATTGTGTATCCCATTTTCTGGAAGCAAGAAAGAAGTGGGTTTCAGGTCTCCTGGCCCATCTGCAGCCCCACAGTCAGTCACTGACTGCTGGGACAGCACAACTCTGCACTGGCACGAGGCTTCCACAGCTGCCCCAAAGTCTCCCCCAAACAGCCCACAGCCTCCAGAAACTTCTTCTGCTGGGGCTGGTGGAGCTGAGATCTGGCCAGACCCCACAGCCTGCTAAGGCAGAGCCTGCCTCAGCCCCCGTGTGATGTTACAGACAAATTGATGTCCTCAAAGCTGCTAAGGGCTGTTTCTAACCCCCCACCAGAGCCCTACATGGGGAATACCTGTGCCTACCTCACTGTCAAATCTGCCGAAGTTGATAAGCCCAGGGCTGGAGAGATCCCAGATGTTGCCGTGGTAAACACTCAGGACAGAGTTCAGGGTGAAGGTGGAGATCATGGAGGCAAAGAACTGGAGGGAGATGTGGCCCAGAGTCACTGCCAGATGCCTCCAGCCCCATTTCCTCCCCACATGCCCCCTGCACTACCACAAACCACCCCCCAAGGTCCTTGGGCAGGGCTTGGTGCCCATGGTGTGGTGGGCACAGGAGGCCACATTCCCTGTGGCAGCACTTTGGGCAGGTTACGCTGACCAGGGTCTCATTCCTCCTTTTGCCTCTCTGTTGCCCTGGGGCACAGCCCAAGGCATCTCTCTTGGAAAGGAGCTGGCAGCAAGATGGAGCTCAGCCAGGCCCAAATTCAGCCCCTGAGGACCAGGGCACAGGAGGGGAGCTGGAACGCTGTTCCCTGGGATGGGTTACCCTCGCTGGAGCAGGGATGTCAGGAGGCCTGGGGCTGCAGGGCACCCAGAAAAGGCAATGCCTCACACCAGAACCAGCAGCCCTCCATTGCTTTCCAGCACTTACGATTCTCCACGTCAGGAACTGGTTCCAGAAGGAGGCCCCTTCCTCCAAGCTGAACAGGACACCCCCTGCAAATGCAAGACACAAATCTTCACAAGGGGCATGTGCCACAGCCCCTTGGCTACAGCAACAGCCAAGCACCCACCAAGATTCACCCCAGGCCACGTGCCCACACTGCCCAGACCCTCTCACAGGCAAGCCCACCAAGCCATCAGTGACGTGCTGATCACAGCAAAGCCCCCCACTGCCATCCTCCATCCCAGGGAGGCAGCTTTTGGGATCTGAGGCAGATGACACCCTTGCCCTTGGGCCAGAGAGCCAAGACACACCCACGGGGGCACCGAATGCAGCCGAGACGCCGGCGGCAGCTCCAGCCGACACAAAGTCCCTCTTTTCTGTGTCTCTGCGGAAGTACTCGAAGATCTGAAACAGGAGTGAAGGCAGCTTTAGGGCTGGCCACGGGCATGAGCTGAGGCAAGACACAGAGCATGATATGGATGATACCAAGCCACCAGTGTATGGCACAGAAGGGCACCTGCAGCACAAGCCCTCGGACCTCAACACCAACCTTGAAGTCTCGCTTTAATGACGTGGATCTCCCCTGGGAGATCCCGGCAGCAATCACAGATCCAGAGTGAATCATGGGTCCTTCCTAGGGGCCAGAGAGCAGAGTCAGATCGGGGAAGGAAGAACAGGGATGGTGGAATGCTGCTCACCAGCTTGCAGTCCTGAAGCTGGATGGAAGTATTTCCCTCAGGCAAATACAGACCTTGACATTTTCCCCCTTACCATCCTGGAAGCGTTCAAGACCAGGTTGGACAGAACTTTGAGCAACCTGGTCTAGTGAAAGGTATTTCTGCCCATGGTAGGGCCTCGGAATGAGAGGATCTTTAGGGTCTCTTCCAACCCAAACCATTCCATGGTTTTATGAAAACCATGGCACATCCTTATTCTAGCATGTGCCTCCTGTGCCCACCTCCTGTTCCCACCAGCCGAGGAGACAAGTGTTTCCCTTGCCTGCCTTCAATCCAAGGAGCCAGAAAGGTCCCCATGGGGCACCCAAGTCTCCCCCACCTACTGTTTGCAGGGACAACTACTGATGGACAGGGGCTGCTGCTCTCCTGCCCTCAGCCAAGCCACACACAGACTGGCATGGAGGCACCACGTGCCCCAGGGGCTCCCCAAGCTTGGCAGCATCGCAGTCACCTTGGCCAGCAGACACCAGGGAATAACACTGGGAAGTCACTGCAGGGCCCCCAGCACCCTGTCCCCAGCACAGGACCGATGTCAGGCTGTGACACACACGCCAGCAGTGCGCCAGAGAGCACTTTGTGCACATCACCTTCCCAACAGCCAGGCCGCCGACCACCGAGAGGATGACCCCACAGACTTTGATCACCAGGGTCTGCAAAACAGAGAAGGGCACAGCAAGTCACAGGGGTGGCATGAGGAACATGACCATGGCAGCCACAGGGGACACAGACTCAGTGGGCCCTGAGACACAGGAAGAGGCAACGACTCGGGGAACTTGTGATTCTCAGCCCCCACATTGTGGCAACAGGCTTGGTCAATTTTCTTCTTGTCCAGAGCAAAAATCTACCCAAAGATGCTCTTCCCACTGCCAGCTGCTGGTCCCTGGGCAGGAGATTTAACCTCTTGGCACGGAGGGGGAAACAGCCATGGAGGCGGGAGAACTCATGCCAGCTCCTGCTGTGCCACAATGTGGGCAGGGACCAGTGCAGGAGGACACAATGTGCCCAGGCCATCCCACCACCTCCTGCTTCCTACCTTGAGGCGGACAACATGTGGGATCTTCACACCGTTGAGATAACATTTGATCTGGGGAATGCCGCTGCCGGCTGCCACGGGCTGTAGGGAGCAGGGAAAGCGTGAGTGGCTGTCACACACAGGATGGGGACACACCAGCCACCTTAGTCCTGTCTCTCAGCACAGGGCACACCCTGCACACCCTCAGGGTGGCTCTGAGATGAGGCCAAAGCTTATCAACAGATTCTGGAGGTGGGCTTGAGGGAGGTACCTACTTCCTAAGGGCAAATGTGCCAAGAAAAAGGAGCTGGCTGGGTTCTTGGGGACACTCAGGTGTTCCCCCACCCTGTCACAGCTACAGAAGGGTCACACTTGGTAGCCAGGGAGAGCAAGGGCAAAGCCACAAGGAAGACACCGTGGATTAGAGCGATCCATAGGGAGTCCCAGTCTCTGGCTTGTCCTCCAGAGGCTGTCCCTGAGGCACCCAGCCAGACAGGTCTCTGCTGGTACTCATGTACACCTAATACAGAGAGGCTGAGCTAGGGCCAAGGCTTGGGAGAACTTCACCCCCACCCAAGGCTGGAGCACAGCCTCTGCCCCAGGCTGCCAGCACATCCCGGCAGTCTGACAGCCCCACAGAAACTCCACAGCACAGCTGGAGCCAACACTGAGGAGCCGATGCTACCAGGAGCCAAACTGGCAGAAATACATTCACTATTTACAAAATTTTGTATGTTTTCTGGAGACATGACCCACTTTGCCCATGTAAAGAACCCAGAACAGTTCCAAACTCCTACCTCTATGAAGGCAACGATCACAGAGCCCACCATCACCACGCTGGCGTTCAGGGTGGCCCAGAGTAACAGGGAGAAAGACAGGCCCCCTTTGGCTGTGAACTTGTCAATGTCTGGGGCAGCAGCTCAAGGAAAGAGCAGTATTGCTTGGGTACCATCCCTCTCACCACAGCATCTCACAGCACCACAGGATGGTTTGGGTTGGATGGGACCCTAAAAACCATCTAGTTCCAACCCCCTGCCATGGGCAGGGATGCCATTCACTAGATCAGATTGCTCCAAGCCTCCTGTCACTTGGAGCATCCAGGGCAGCTGAAATGAGCCTCTTCTGTTACAGAGGTGCCCAGCCACAGCTCAGCCCCGCAGAGCAGCTGGGCAGCAGAGTCTGTGCCACCAAACCAGAGCGAGGAAGCGCTGCCCCCTTCCCCCATGAACCCTCTCACGGCTCCCAGGAGATCCCAGAGGTCCCAGCTGGCCAGCAGCCACTGCTCTGTGAGGATACTGTCCTTCACCACACGGTACTTGAGCCCAGCCAGGTTCTCCACCACGATGTCGATGAAGCAGGCGACAAGGCCAGTGAGGATGCCGATCATGGCACAGATGACCCAGCGCTTGATCTCCACCGTCCGGAAAGCCTGAGGGGCAGACAGCAGTCACACCCCTGCTGCCATCCAGCCTGGCATTGAGGGGACCCCAGCACACCTGCCACCTTCCCCAACACAGTCCCAAGCCTGGGAAGCTCCGAGTGGAGCCAGGGAGCACCAATGCTGGCTGACCCAGCGAAGCCTGGACACAATTTACTGATTTTAAGCAGTGCTCTTGTACCTCTGTGGGATCCCTAAGGTGCTTTTCCAGCTAGCTTGCCTCCATTAGGCCCATTCTGTTGGGATTCTTGCTGTGGCACTGATTCCCAAAGTCACCAGGGCAAATGTTTCACATGAGTCCAGAAGTATCTCTGCTCAGGGACCTGCCCCATGTCACCAGGCAATGCCACCACAAGCACCCAGATTAGCTCCCATTCCAACCCCATGCCGGGTCCTTGATCCTGTGGTTTCATGGCTTGTCACAAGCTGGTCAGTGCCCATAAACCCATCCCAGCTCAACCTAGGCTTTAAGCACAACCTCCTCTGGCACAAAGAAGCCCCCCAGCAGCCGGGCAGCAGGAACAGCTTCTCTGGGCCACCCCACCTGGGACGACTGTGGGCAGCCCAGCAAGACTCACCGCATGGTTTATCCTCCTCTCCTCCTCCAGGAACAGCTGGTTTTCACTGTTGTCATAGTCCAAGCTCTAGTTTGGGAAAGGGAGATGCTGTTATTGTCTACCAGGCGAAGAGACCCCCATGCTGGGGCGTGCTGCCCTCAGCCCTTCACTCTGCTCCTGTATCATCTTCCTCCCTCGATTCCACTCCTTCCCCACTGAAACCGCCCTCACTGGGCAGCTGTGAGCCCTCACCCCTCACACCTCACCCACTGCATCCCACAGGGCAGAGCTGAGATGGGGCAGATGGGCACTTACCTCGTACTTGAGTGACAGGAGCTTCTCATTGTGGGGGATCTCATTTGGATGCTGCCGAGGGAGCTCTGTCTCCTGTGGGATGTGATGCACAACTTAGGATGGTCAGGTTGGAGTCCAACCCTCCCATCCACCATGCAACTGCTGGTTTATCTCCTTTTGATGCTCAGGAGAGGCACAGAGGACTGCAGGTGCAAGCTGCCTGGCAAGCAGGGATCTGGGACGGATTTTCCACCAGTTGGTGGATGTGTGGGACTTAATGCAGCTGGAGCAGCTGTCAGGGGTGCACCCTCACCAAGCACTCCTCCACCCCTAGGCAGGAACATCTCCCCAGGAGCAGGTGGAGGGTTTGCCCAGCTGGGTACCACACTGCCATGTTGACCTGGCACTGAATCCAAGCAACTCCATGCTCCACTTGAGGGCAACCTTTCACCTTGGCAGGAAATTCCTTAGGCCAAAAGCAAGGAGCTATTTCAAGCAAACCCATGTTTTTAGGCAGAAACCAAATTCCGTTTCCCAAACACCTTTGACCGTGCAAGCTGTTCCCAGCTCCGAATTAGGGCATTTACTGAGGATGCCAGAGAGGCCCCTGGGGCAGCAGCAGCTGCCCACGCCACAGAGGTCACCCAGCCCCGGAAGAAGTGCTGGAGTCCTCGTAGAACAAGTGGAATGTGAAGGAGGGAACAACAGCAGCTGTTAGTGGAAGAAGGGAAGGGGTCTTGGTAACAGTGAGCCCCTCCCTGTGCCACTCACCAGCTCATGGATGTCCTCGTTGAGGTCCACATTGCTCAGCTGCCCGATGCGCAGGAAGGAGGAAGAAGTGAGCTGAGGAGAGAAGGGAAAATGAGGTCAATTCCTGAATGCACTTCAAACCTCTCAGGAGAAAGGAGCAGGTGTGCAAAATGCTCGCGCTCTGCCTCCCTCACAGAGCTCTGCCCGCCTGCCACTGCCAGAGCCCCTCAAAACACAGCACCCTGCTCTCGGAGGACACGCCGAGGAGGTGGGATCCAATGCCCTGGAGGGAACCAGAGGCAGCAGCAGCCCACCAGGATTTGGGCAAGCTGCTCCAACCTGTCAGCTGGCAGAGCCAGCTCACCCGGGAAGGTGCCAGACAGCAGCGGCTCATTGGGGACTGGCCACCACCAGCCTCCGGCACCAAGCGCAGTTCCCAGCACAGAGCCGAGCGAATTTGTGCCGAGCAGCACGTTCCACGCTCCCCTGAGGCTGGGGAGGGACAGAGCCCCTGGACAACGTGCCACCTCCACAGCCACCAGCTCACCACGACATGCCCTCAGCTGGCAGGCCCAGCCAGCAGCGAGGGACAGCTGAGGGCACGTCTGGCTCTGCCATCTGCTCCGCGGCAGCAGTTCCCAGCCGGGTAGAGGAGCACATCACGTCAGCGTCCTCCAAGCAGCCAGGACCAGAGTGACAGCCAGGCTGGCAGCCAGCCAGGAGATACAAGAGGAAGCGGGCACACTGCTCCTGCACAGCCCTGGAGACATTGGTGCCTCTCTGAGCCGGCCCCAGTGTGATGCTGGGAAGCAACATTTGCATCTCCCTCTGGGGAGCAGGTTCTCCTTTCACTGGTGAACACTCAGGCTTGTTACCGGCAGCGCAGTTGCGTAACACGGGAGTTTTTGGACTGTTTGGGGCACCTCTGTCTCCTGGACGAGGCAGGCAGGGGCTCGGGCTGCAGCTGAGCGGTGCCACAAGGGGACCCAGCTGGAGCAGGCAGGCTGCTGTCACCCCTCTGTCACAGCGAAACACAGGGATGCACAAGGATCCGAGCACTGTCCCTAAGCACAGCCCAAACACCACTCCTCAGCATCAAGATCTTCCCCTCCAGAGCTCCACCCTTCCCCAGCTGCCAGGTTAAAGAACTGGAGGATAAAAGAGGGATGGTGAGCAACAGCAGGGCTCTGGCACATCGGCCCCTCTCTGTTGGCAGGTCCCAGACTGAGCCCCCCGCTGCTTTAATCCCCACGATCCTGTCTGGAACGTGCAGGCCAGAGTTGCTGGGAGTGTGCACGTCACTGCAGAGGAAGAATATCCCTTTGTGTTTGCAGCCTGACCTATTTTCCCATTTTTCCTTCTGCTCCACATTCTCCTTCACTCCTTGACCTGCAGAGGGGTTCTGCCCCAGCTTCTCAAACCCTCTCTGGTGCCCTTTAGTCCCCAGCAGCCCCAAAAGCCAAAGTGCTCCACGCTGCCATTTCCAGACACTGGTTTGGCAAAACCAGCCTGGGCTTTGTTTCTGGTTCATGATGGCTCCACAATCCCAGTGGAGAGGATCCAGGTGGACCCTTTTCTCAGCAGTCAGAGCAGACAACTGTGGACTTCTACGAGCTGGGCACACACACAAAGCTGTCACCTCTCTGGATAGGAACTTAGGGTCACGAGCTGGAGGAACTGCCTGTTCCAGTGCCTGCCAGTGCCCAGCTGCTCTGGTGGCAGGCAGAGGTCCCAGCCAGGCCCCTGCCATCCTGGGGAGGGGGAAGGACATATTCCTTGCCCTGAAACCTGGAGGGACAAAGCTGAGACCTTGCAAAGGAACACACCCCCACCTGGATTGAGGAAGCACAAGGATTTAAGGCTCCCGTTAGGTGCCACACATCTGGGGCAAGATCAAGGCAAGGAGATGGAAAATGTCACTCATGACATGTCCCTTGTGTAAGACCTCAGGCAGGACCAGCCCTTCAGGGGAAATTCTCCTTCTGTTAGCTACGGGGGTCTGCAGAAAGACCAAATGTGGCTGAATCAGTGACACCCCACCCCCTTCCCTCCTTCCCTGTGGAGAAAGCAGCCAGGGCACAGCAGCTCAATTCCCAATCGATTAAAGCACCAGCAGGACATAAGAACAGATGAAGGGAAAGGAGGTGCAGTGGAGCCTGAAGCTGAACTTCCTTAGACAAGCAGCATCTTTTTAATATCCTGCCCCCAAGTCCTGGCACCCCTCTGGCATCTGCAAGCAGAGGCCTGGCTCCTGTCTCACCCGCCACAGGGATCACATGCCAGGAGGGCAGGAAAAAGCTACTTCCATCAGCACCCAACTATGATAAGAAAAAAAGGAGAGATTCAGGCAGCCTGGAGCCAAGAGAAAAGGTTATTTGTGCACAGCTCCAAGATTCACCGAGCAATGCCCTCCTTGGGATGTTTTCAAACTCAGCCAAGGCAGCTGCTGATCCTGGGTACGTGTGATGTTGGTGTGACTGTGCTGTGATTATCTCCACATAAAAACATGCACTGCTGCCAAAACCCAGAGGGCACAGATGGGTTAACAGCTCTTCTGCCCCAGGAGAGGCTCTGGGACACACTGAGCCTCACCCTGCCGGTCTCACGCAAGTGACAGCACCCAGCCCTCAGCCTGTTTGGGTGGTAAAGTTAATTCCATTCTGAGCTCTGCAAAGAGATGTCTGGAGCCTTGATCTGAATCAAAATTAGTTATCGTCAGTGTTAGTGGGCAGGAATGTTGGCAAGCAGGGCTGCTCCTCCTCCAAGGGACCTCACCAGGCTGCAGGAAAGCCCCCAAATTCAACAGAGGCAAATACAAAGCCCTGCACCTGGGACGGATGAGTCCCAGAGGTCAGAAAGTAGCTTTGTTGAAAAAGTCTTGCAGTGACCTGGTAGGTGAGTGAAGAGGTGTCAGTGGCACAGACCTGGAGTGGAGGTGGTCAATCCCCTCCTGGGTGGTGCAAGACCACTGCCAGAAGGTCTGGGGAAGGGATCCCACACTTCCATCTGGCACCTGCAATAGCACACCTGGGACTTGGCATCCAGTTTGGGCTTCCTGGGACAGAAAAGGCACAGAAGGTGAGCTCAGCAAGAGGGTTGGGGGCTAGAACACGTGGCAAGACATACAAGGAGAAGGTGGTGCTTCTCACGGAGATCTTCTTGCCATCTCCAGACACCCAACAAGAGGTTACAGACAGGACAAAGCCAGACTTTCCTTGAAGCTTTGCATTGATGGGACAAGAAGCAGTGGATAAAGTGCAGTAAGGGAACTTCTGCTTAGCTATCAGAGCCAAATGTTCACCCTGTGGCTGGTGATACACTGAACTTGAGACCAAACAGGGTGCAGAGTAGTTACCCAAATCTCCTCTGGATGTGTCCCTCAGGGATCTGCTCTTAGCAGGGGCTGGACTAGAGCCCCTAGCTCTGGTCCCCTCAGGGACTCCTGAGGTTCCTTCCCCCTTTGTCACTGGCACCCACTCTGAGACCAGCAAGAGCAAATTAAGAATCAACCTTAACGAGAAAAAAAATCTAGCAAAAGATCTCAACCACCACCTTCTACTCATGCCCTGAAGGCATTATCTCCATGATCCAACCCAGGCTGTGTGCACAGCGACCAAGTCGTGCCCCCCAAACATTGCTCTGGAGAACCATCAACAGGGAGCGTCTGACTCTGCTCCACAGCCTATTTCCACAGGGATGAGCCAGTGAGGCTCCTCCCTGCAGGACATGACCCAGCATGAGGAGACACCCCCCCCCCACCCCAGACACTGCCCTTTGTCACCATCCTGTGCTCAGTAATGAGCTGGCAGCACGTGACTTTCCGTTATCGATGAGATAAAGCCCAGCACAGACCACGGAAGGAGCCCACAGCAGCTGTGGGAGGGAGGGAAGGAAGAGGATTTCCAGCCCCCAGGGCCCTCTTGGCCCCAGAACACTCTGCCCCTAGTACCAGCCTGGGTGGAAGACTCCAGGCTGTGTCACCAGTGTGTCACCGGCACAAGAACCCTGTCACCGGCTACAGCAGTGAATGTCAGAGATGAGCTGCAGGGCTTTTGAAACCCCCCTCCTCTGACACACAGCCAGAGCTGAGACAGGCTTCAAACCAACCCAGCATCATCCCCAAAATGCTTCACAACAGGAGAGAACAGGGCTCCTCACCTCTAGGCTCATAACAGGAGAGAAAGCACCCGGACTCTCCCCAAGGTGTCACCGCTTGGCTATGCTTTTGCTTCCAGGCTCCTGCTGCCACTCCCAGGGCACAGCTGCTCCTTGACCCTCACCTCCACAAGGATGGGAAATGCTGTCATTGCCCTGGACTTTCTCTTGGCACTTGTCCTACGTGTCCCCTCTGCAGAGGAGCAGCACAAGGATGAAGCACTGCCACAGGCCCCGATGGCTTGAGCAACTAGCAGAAAACTTCCTGAAGCTCCTGTGCTGGGGGAAGCTCCTGCCACCACTCGAGGGCAGTGGCTCTCCAGGGCACTCACCTCCAGGCTCACAATAGCAGGGACAAGCAGCCTCTCTGCCAGTAACCCTGGCACATCTGCCAGGAATCAGGGCTCACACAGCACTCTTACTTCTCTTTTTCTGCCTCCTCCCACTAAGACTTCTTGATTACAGCCTGGCCAGTTTTTTGCACTTTGTTACTTGAGGTTAAAGAAAATGAGACCAACAATATCCAGAGATGCAGAACAAACACACAGAGGCTAAAAAGGACAACCTGCCCAGCAGCAGCCTGGTCCTCATGATGGTACCCATTGTTCCAGGCACCCTCTGAAGCATGAGCATTAAACCAATCCCAAAGTCAAGGCATTTCAGCACAAATATCTTGCAGCACATCTTCGATGGTAGCGAAGGAGAAACGTTCTTTGACAAAAAATGTTTCGTGATGGAAATTGGCTACTCTTAGTAAAATTTTCCACCCACTTCCCAGCCTGAGAACCAACACGCATGGCTCAAGAACACAGGAAAGGGACGGCCCACAGCAGACGTGAAGCTCAGAGGTACAGGCTGCCTCTCACTTCTTGATATACTCAAGGCAACAGAAAGCCCTGGTGAGAGGATGAAGGCATAGTCAGCTCAGCTGGCCCCAAACTAGAGGAGACCTTAGGGACAGGCCTCTCACACCCCCTCTATGGCCACAGGTGTGTTTATCCAGCCTTTCCTCACCTCCTTCCTACAAGAACTCGATCTCAGTCCCTCACAGCTGTCAGCTGGGGAGCTACAGACCTGTATTTCCTCTGGTCACCTTAAGATCACTTTCATTTCCATTAAACAAGCACGTGAGAAAGGGAAGAAGCTCCACTAGGGGACATTTTTATTGTATTACCACAAGCCAAGTTTAAATCTCCCCTGAGCTAAGCAGCTTCAGCCTCTCTTTATTTCTCCACCAAAGCTGTCCTGCCTTCCCACTTCAATGCATACGACCGAAAGTCATGTGGGGCAAAGGGAGAGGCAGCTGCCCGACACCAAAATATAACCCCAGCACTACAGTGGCCACTGCCAGGGGCACGTGTGCTCTGAAGCTCCAGCAAGGTACTCCCTCTCCTCCCCCTTGCCAAGGAAAATGCCACGTAGTACCACATCACCAGCTGGGACCTGAGCTGCCTGCGCTGTGAAGGGACACGGTGACAGTAAATCACATTGGCAGGGCTGGGGGTCCACCTCCAACTGCCCCTGCTGCAGCAGACCTCAGGCACTTCTTCCAAACCACCAGGAAAACCCTTTCCTAATGACTACCAACCATGAGATCTGGCTAATCCCTATTCTAACACCCTTCAAACCCGCAGAATTCCCCACAAGCTGTAAATATATGGGGTCCTGTTGCACTGCCCAGGAGGATTACTTTTATTTTCACCCCCAAACAGCTGCCATGGCACAGCTGCCTCCTTCCAGCTGCCATTCCCTGATCCCAGAGCACTACACAAGGCTCTTCCAGCCTAACGAGTCCTGCATTTCCCTCTAATTAGCCTGCTGTTCTGACTTGCCCAGGAGCAGGGCAGCACAGAATCGTGCTGGGCAAGACATCCCTGCTAACAGCTGCCAGAATCTGGCACTGTTCCTCCCTATCTAAGCTCAAGTCTCCCAGAAAACTCTCCACAGGAAATTCGAGGATGTCACCTGGAGGCAGTGCCTGTCCCACCTGGTGCTGGCACAAAAGTGCTCCATGGACCCATCCTGACATCCCATCCACACCACAGCCCACCTGCCCTCAGCTTCACTCTAGAACAGATGCTGAGCGCCTCAGCTTTCTTCACTGAGGTGCCTGTGGGGGAGAGACTGCCAGGCAGGCAGCCTGACTAACAGCCTGGAGGTACCACTGGAGAGTTCTCCTCACTTAATTACCCAAAATTAACTTGCTAGAAGAAACCGGCCTCCCTCTGTAACACGGCCCACCCTGGACCTGCTTTTTGCCAGTGTAGCTCTGTACATCCCACAGGACACCCTCCACCACTCCAGTGTTAGAGGCTCTTGTGTCTGAGCCCTACCTGTTGATCCAGACAGCAGAAGCACGTCAGGCATCAGGCTCTCACAGAAAGGCATTTTTAGCAGAAATGAATTTAGTAGAAGTTAATTTTACGTGGATGAATAGAGATAGAACACGGGGGAACAGCTTCAAACTAAACAAAGGGAGATTAGATGTCAGCAAGAAATTCTTCCTTGTGAGGGTGGTGAGGCCCTGGCACAGGTTTCCCAGAGAGGTGGTGGCTGTCCTATCCCTGGAAGTGTTCAAAGCCAAGTTGGACAGGGCTTGGAGCTACGTGGTCTAGTGGAAAGTGCCCCTGCCCATGGCAGGGGATAGAACAGGATGAGCTTTAAGGTCTCTTATAACCCAATCCATGCCGTGATTCTCTGAAGGAGGGGAGCAGCCCCAGCGGGCAGGAGCAGGGCCCTGCTCAGCGCAAGGTCCTGCTGGCAGGGACCGTCCCACGGCGGAGCAGGAGCGGCCAAGGGCTGCAGCAGGGATGGAGCCAGCCCGCACCGCTACCGGCTGGGCACTGACTCAGTCCCACGCTCAGTTTTTCCCCCACGAGTGCCCCATGCCCCGGGCCCTACCCACGCCGGGTCCCGATAGGTTCTGCTTTCCCAACCTACGGGAGCCCGGAGCGACCGACCCCGACCGCCCCCGCCCAGCCCCGGGGCAAGAACGCAGTTAAACACTACAGGGGAGGGAGAGGGGGGAGGGAAGGGACGGAGGCGCAGACACGACCCCGACCTGTGGCCCCAGCGCTCTCCGTGCTCCCTCCGGCGCAGAGAGGCCCGGGACGGCGCAAACCCCCCCACCTCCGGTGACGGTACCCACCTGCCGGGCGCTGCCCGCCGCGCCGGGGCCGGTACCGTTGAGCAGCGGGGTGGTCTCGCCCGCACGCCCGTCCTCGTCGTCGTCGCGGTCGCGGCCGGACCAGGACACCTTCTTGGCGACGTTGGCCATGCGGAGCGGCGGCAGCAGCTCCTCCACCGGGCCTGCCCCGCCGCTCGGTCATGTGACCGCCGCCACAGTGGTCACGTGCCCGTCAGAGCGGCCGGGGAAGCTCCGGGGCACCATGGGAGTTGTAGTTCTGCCGGGGGCCCCGCACCCGGCCTCGGGGGAACGCCGGGGGCGGCTGCGGGACGGGACGGAATAGGATAGGGTGGGACGGGCTGAGTGGGACCCCAGTGACGGTGGCCCGAGAGGTTGTGTGGCCGCCACGAGGCTTTGCCCCACGCACACCCAGCCGGCAGCACGGCCTCCCCGCCCCCGGGAACACGGGGCTCCGGGAACGGCCGGAGCCGGTGCCGCTCCAGCTCTCCAGGCACAGAATTCCGCAGAGCAAGCGTTCGGGACCGAGTGCGTTTCGCCCGAGACCCCTGGAGCAGCACAGCTCGGGCCAAAGCCCTGCCCGCCAAGGAGCCCCGCGGGCAGCGGCAGCGCACGGGACCGGCGGCTGCTCCGGCAGCTCTGGCTCACCCCGGTCACGGGCTGTCCCGTGCCCCGCTTCCCCTGCTCTGACTCAGGGACAGGGAACGAGCAGCGTCACCCGCTCCGGCTGCCCGTGCTGAGCAGTTCCTGCCCGGCTGTGAGCGGCACCGAGCGTTACAGTGAATGAGCAGGACAGAAATAAATGAGGTTTCTCTAATATCCGGAGCATTTTAATAGGAACCATGGGCTGTACATCCTCTAGGAGCAGGCGACCTCTGGTTTTGGTCCCACCTCTGCTATACTGGCTGCCAAGACCCCTTTCCCTTCCCCCCCCCTCCCTCCGGTGGTCCTGGTCCTGAGACGCCTTCTCTGCTGGGTGTCCCATCACCCTGGGAGGATTCAGCTCGTGTCGGCAGCGGCACCATGAGCCAGCCGCGACTGCTGGTAGCCGGCACCATTGCTGCCGTCAGCCTCGTCAAAGGCAGTGCTGGAGGCAGGGACACGCCACCCTCCGCACCCCGCCCTGCAGGGAAGCATCGGCCAGCGTGAGGAGGGGGCCGCGGGGCAGGCCCTGTCCGGTCGCCATTCTGGCCACCTCCCCGGGCAGGAGAGCCCGTCTCCAGAGAGCGAAGCTACTCAGGTGACCCACAAAAGCTTCTGCAGTGCCCAAGTCCATGCTGGGGCCGTCCTGCTCCCAGCCCAGCACCAGCGAGCCACCAACGGGAATTTCATAGCCCTGCTGGAAGCCGGAGCCGGCAGCCAGCAGTCTCCTGTCCACGTAGAAGCGGTACTGGCCCTGGCCGGAGAACCAGGTGAGGCACAGGTGGTGCCATTTGCCATCCAGGAGCGGCATCACTGGGAGCTCCCGAAACTGCCCGTCCCCCACCACGAAAAGTGCAGAGCCAGGGCGATCCCGACCATGGCCATGCACGGCCAGCTCTCTCTGCCCGTTCTCGGTGGCGTAGGAGAGAAGAGCACCGAGACGAGGGGCTGGGGTGGCCAGCCAGGCACAGAGTGACATCGCCCGCAGCCCCCGGTGTGGCCCCAGCCCAAGGACGGCCCTGTGCTCAGCGGAGGTGTTGGGGAAGAGCAGGACGGCACCGGTGCGACAGGCGGGGGAGGTGGGCACCGGGGCGGGGGGACCGTACCTACTCTCTCCTGGCTGCTGGGGGTATGGGGGCTGCTCCTGGGGGACCGTGGTTACGGTGGGGAGCACCGGTGCCATGGTCTGAGGTCCTGGTACTGCATCACGAGTGGTCTCCTCATCCTCCCAGGGTGCTCCACCAGGCTCGGCATCAACCGGCAGCCAGTGCCCTTCCTCCTGCCGGCGTTGCTGCCACCGCCTCGTCTTCGGGCGCCGAGGGCTGGGGGTGCTGGGGACAGCCTGGCCCGCTGGCTGATGCTCCAGCTGGCTGCCCCGGCTCCGGGCAGTGTCTGGCTGACCGTGCGGTTTGGTGCCAGCCTCCACCAGTGCAGCCGGTAGGCGGGTGGGCAGCCTGTGTGGTGGGCTCAGGGCACCCACGGTCCCCTCCAGCCTCTTCAGCCTGCGGCGCAGCCGCCGGCCAGCGGTGGCCAGGCGGGCCAGCTCGGCACCCAGGGCGGCCCGGGCAGCGACGGCCGCCTCCGCCTGCTCCGCCAATGCCTGGAAACGTCCATCGATGTTGTAGGAGATGTTGTAGTTGCTGGCGATGCTCTGGAGATGGTTCAGTGTCACCTCCTGGAGCCGGAGAAACTGCAAGGGAATGGGATGACGTGGGATGAACCCACGTTCCCATGCCGGGCCCCTGCCCAACCCAAAATGCTGAGCGTCCCCCTGACGCAGGCTGGTCAGCACCCCCTCCCCGCCCCGGGCACCCACCTGCTCCTCCAGGCGCCGCAGCCGCAGGAGCAGGGGGCCGGGTCGGGCCAGGGGCCCCGGTGCCCGGGTCAGGCCGCCCTGCAGGGCGGCAGCGAGAATCAGGCAGAGGGGCAGTGCTATCCCTGCCATCCCGCCGCCGGACGCTTTCTGCCTGCACGGCAAGGCCGGCCCTGGACCCCGTGGTGCCCCCCCGGGCATCATGATGAGATCCGCAGCCACCTCTGGCACGGCCCAGCACCGGGGCTCCCAGCGCCGAGGCCCCGAGCCAGCGCTCTGCGGGGGCGGCTGGCCCCGGCCCAGAGCTCCCGGGGCTCTGGCATCCCGGAGCTGGGGATATTCGGCTGTGAGGTGGGGAAAGGTGCGGGGGGGCACATGGCTGGATGCAGGGCAGGGGGAACAGGCAGGGCAGTGCCGGCAGGACAGGGCGGGTAGACCGGTGTGGTCAGTGCCGGCAGGACAGGACGGTGCGGCAGGGCCACCACGAGGGGGCAGCACGTGCGCGACGCAGCGCAGTCCGTGGGCGGAGCTTTAGGGGAAATGGGCGGGGCTTCACGCGCCGCAACCTGCCCCGCCCTTCCCTAAGCTCCGCCCCCATGTGATACTCCCCAAGACCCGCCCCGTACCCTTGAGCCTGGCACAAGATGGCGGCTGTGACCGTTGCCTGCCGGATCGGCCGCTCAGGTTCGCCGGGACCCTGCCCCGACTGCTCCCTGCGCCGGGTTCGGCGTGTCCCCGAGCCCCCGCCGCCTCTCTGTGCCCTCTCCTTGCCGTCAGGGTGTTCCACGTGTCCCCCTGCCGTGGGTTGGGGTGTCCCTGTATCCTCCCTGAGTGGGTCAGTGTCCCCATGTCCCGCCCTGTCCGTGCAGAGCAGTTTTGGGGAGTGCACCCCACACTTGTGGGGGCTGTGCTCTTCCCGTCCTTACCTGTCTGTGTCCCCCAGGTGTGCTGCCCCTGTGCTGCCGCCCCCCAGCGTGGGACAGGGCCACCCGGCCACCCTCCAGCCCCCTGCAGCCCCCTGGCCTCCTGCTCACCTCGTGTCGCTCCTTCAGCAACAACAAGATCCAGGTGGAGCTGGACGAGAGCTCAGGTACGGCGGGTGGCACCTTTGCAGAGTCACTCTCAACCCGTGGGCACTGTGGGGCACAGGCATGCTCCCTTCCACCCCTGTTGCGTGTCGTGTGTGGCTCTGGGCATGGAAAGCCACCAAAGCCCCAGATGTTCTAGCTGCAGCTGCTTAGGACCCTTGGAGAGAAGTGTTTGGGGTTGGGAGCCTCACCAGTTGTGGGCACTTCAGGTGGTTGGTACCACAGGTAAACCCTGGCTGTCACTGTCCCCTGCCTGTGTGTTGTCCCTTCTGTGGGGGTCCCTGGTTTCGGCACCTGGTAGAGCGGCAGTGCTCCATCAGGGAAGAGCTGTTGGGAATTTCTGTGACCTGGCTACCAGGAATAGCTGTTACGGGGTCATGTCCCTGCACTGAACAAAGGTGCCTCTTCTTGTGGCTTCCTGGGTCCTCCTTTCAGGGTGTGTCCTCATGCTGTTCGAAGCTGGGCATGGCTGAAGCACCCAGGCTAAGCACTCGGGGAGGACCTTTTGAGTAGGGTAGTGCAGTTTGGGTGGGGACAAGGGCTCAGAGCCCTTCTCCCTTGGTGTTGATGGGCTCCAGCAGGTGTGTGACCCCCTGGACACAGCCTGTTTGCTGTGATAGAAGCTGCAGGCTCGACCTTACCCACTGAGCCCAGAGAGAAGGGAACTGCCGGGCAGCATGACCCGGAGGAAAGCGGCTGGGCTTTGGGATGCGTGGGGTGCCACCACACATGGCCTGGTCTGTGCTCCAGGTCCACCACCTGCTGAGTGATCCTGGCTTGTGGGTGGATCTGCACAAAAACAGGACCTTGTCCTTGGCTCTGCTGCTCTGGAAGTTATTTTTAAATAACCAGGAGTGCTATGGAGTGGGAGTGGGAAGAGGTTTGGTGAGGGAAACAGGGAGGTGGGTGAAGCTCCCCTGGGCAGGGCAGTGTGAGCTGCTGTGCGGGGGTCTGATGTCCCTGTGTTTACCCTGCACAGGCATTGCCATGATGAAGTTCAAGAGTCCCCCAGTCAACAGCCTCAGCCTGGAGTTCCTCACAGAGTTTTCCATAAGCCTGGAGAAGCTGGAGAATGACCGGGCCTGCCGGGGTGTGATCATCACCTCTGTAAGTGTTTGCTCCTGTTTGGGTCACTGGTCACTGGCATGGGAGGGCCCCCAGGCACCTTGGATTGGCTCTGGGAGGAGGGGAGGGGGCTCTTGGAAGGGCCATGATCTTTCTTCAGTGCCGTTTTCTAGCAGAAGAACGACAACCAAGTGTTGTCCTTTGTCATGAAAATCAGATCTGCTTATCTGCCAACCTGACACATCCCATGACATCTTTTGGCTCAACCACAGGGAGCTGGGAGATGCTGGTGTTTATTTTCAGATGTGGTGTGGGGACAAGGTGGTGCCTGGGAATAGGACAGGACAGGTTTTGTGCTCTGTGGCTGATGTACTCACACAGGGACCCTGACATATGAGAAACTGTGTTGCAAGCAAAGGCCCAGCACTGCAGGCCATGGTGATGGGATGATCCAGGCTGTGGGAGCACTGGGGAGATATTTTCAGAACCCCAAAAGACCATGATTTATATCACATATTCATCACTTTCCCTTCCCTCAAGCTGCCAGGCTCCGAGCTAAAAGGTCCTTCCTGCCCTGTGACTCTCAGGGACATCTGTGTTTTCCCAATTCCAGGCTCTCCCCAAAATATTCTCATCTGGCCTGGACATAACCGAGATGTGTGGGAAGAGCATGGAGCACTACGCCGAGTTCTGGAGAGCCGTGCAGGAGCTGTGGCTCCGGCTCTACGGCTCCAACATGGTGACAGTGGCTGCAGTCAATGTATGTCCTTTGGGCCCGCCTTCCTCGGGGTGGGATTGTCACCTGCTGTGGTTGCTTGGTACTGTGTGGGCAGGGACAACTGAAAAACCAGGCTGAAATTCATCCAGGGATGTATCTGTTGGGGTGTTCGGGTGAAATTCGTGTCTGTCAGTTCTGTGGGGTGTGGGAAGGTATGGAAGCGTGGGATGCTGCAGGCTCCATGTAAGCTGCAGGCACTGCTGGGGTACAGCAGCATTTCAGCATTTCCAGCGGGTTTTGCTCCTCCAGCCATGGTTCTTGGCCAGCAGGGAAGTGCTGCTGGAGTCTCCATATCCATGGATGGGTCGTTACATTCTTGGTGTCTTGTTTTCATTTTCCAGGGCGGTGCTGCCGTGGCAGCTCACGGTGGTGTCTGTCCACAGCCCCCCACTGAAGGCACTTGGGTCTTCTCTCGGGCATCCTGTGCAGGGCTGAGCAGCACTGAGCCGTGGAAAAGATGGTCACAAATGGAAGGGAAATCTTCCCTGTGAGGGGGGTGAGGCACTAGAACAGGTTGCCCAGAGAAGCTGTGGCTGCCCCATCCCTGGAAGTGTCCAAGGCCAGGTTGGATGGAGCTCTGAGCAACCTGACCTAGTGGAAGGTGTCCCTGCCCGTAGCGGGGGGCTTGGAATGAAATGGGCTTTAAGGTGCCTTCCAACCCTGTGATTCTATGAAACCCTGATAAACATCAGAAATCTTCTTTAGGACTGTTTTGAATCAGGTGATCAGAAATTTGGGGGGACATCTGCTCTGTTTTCCTGGTGTCTTCCCTGCTCTGGAGTGACCAACGAGACTGGGGGGTGTTTGTAAGCCATGTCCTAGACTCACTCTGCCCTTCTCTCTGCCAGGGGTCCAGCCCGGCCGGGGGCTGCCTTGTCGCCCTGTCTTGTGACTACAGGATCATGGCAGAGAACCCCAAATTCAGCATCGGCCTGAACGAAGCCCAGCTGGGCATTGTGGCTCCCTTCTGGTAGGCCAGTGCCTCCCACTTCTAGTGTCATGTGTAGATCTCTAAAAAGAATTAATCTTCAAAGAGTTAGTTAATCAGTTCAGCTGGTCAGGGCAGTGTGGTTTGTGTGTCAGGGATCAGGTTTTTGCAGCTGCAGGAGATGACACCTCATTTCTGTCCTGTCCTGCAGGTATCTGAAAAGCTTTCAGGCTGCAGAATGTCCTCATATCCTGCACCAACCAGGACCTCAGTTCTGACCCTGTAGTCAACTCCAGAACTAGTGCTGGGAGATCTCATGGGCCAGGCTCAGTCTGGGAATATGCTTTTCTCTGGGTACACACTGTATACTTGCAAAATCCCATGGTGTGGATATCTCTGAAAGCACGGGGACACAACGATACTGACACACAGGCCCTTGGTTGCCTTAAGAATGTATAAATGTACTGTTGGGAAGGATTCACAGCAAGTGAGTACCCACAGACACTGAGGGGAAAAAGAGCAGCTTTCATGCAGAGGAGAGGGAACTCTTTTGGAGTACTATCAAAAATGGCTCTTCTCACACCATTTTCACATCGTGACTGAGCCCATAGCTGCTGTTCAGAGCACCAAACCTGAGGGTGGAACCAGGGTGCTCTCAGAGCCCTGAGCCTGGGGAGTGGGACCAGAGTGCTGTCAGCACCGATGTCTGGGTGAGCTGCCCCTGAGCATGGCTTTCCCTCCCATCTCTTGCAGGTTTAAGGACACATTTGTGAACGTTGTGGGACACAGAATTGCCGAATGCTCCCTCCAGTTGGGCTCCCTCCACCCCGCACCTGAGGCCCACAAGTTGGGCCTTGTCGATGAGCTGGTACCAGAGGAGAAGCTTATGGAGAAGGCTGCAGCTGTCATGGCACAGTGGCTGGCCCTTCCTGGTAAGCTTCTGACAGAAGAGGAGGGGACCTGGTCTGAGTGGGAAGCACAGATGCCAGGGCTGTTACCTGGGGGCTATGTAACAATTTCCATTAAAAGGGAAGGTATGGATGGCTGGGAGGTAGGAAAGCTCAGCCCAGTGGTCCCGGCAGCCTTGGGCTAACGGAGAGGGACACTGTGCTAACGTTCAGGGCACGTGGCTCCAGCTCAGCTTATCCTGCCAGCCCTGATGAGTCAGTCTGGAGGTGTCTGAGCTCCACAGACAAACCAAATCTCTGTCTGTCAGTGGAGGTGTTAGCCCAGGAAAGCTGCGGGAACAGCCTGGGTGAGAGCTCCTGGGTGGCTGCCAGGCTGCTTTTGTGGTCTGAATCAACTCTTGGCACTTTGGATGGCAGTGATGGGGGTGTGGGTGAGGACAGACAGACAGCACAGGCATCGTGTGTTTGGGCTGCTCCGTGACTGCAGCACAAGGTTCCTGGGTTGAGAGAGGGCTCTCCACAGATCTGAGCTGTGCCAGCCCATGCCACCTCTCCTCCCTGCTGTCCTGGTATTAGAGTGACACCTCACCCCTCAGACTGGGGAGCATGTCTCAGCTGTGCCCTCTCCTGACTTCCAGGAGATCCCATGCAGATCCTTCCCCTAAATCAGAATTGTGTCTGGGTGGAGGTGGCTCTAGCACCTGGGTGCTGGAGCAATTCAGGGTTCCCAGTGCGTGGATGGGAGGGGATCAGTCATCATTTCATTGTCACTAAGTGCATGAGTGCATCACCTGGCTCTGTGAGGGCATGAGCAAATGTGTGCTCGAGGCCTCAGTCAGCTCCACCAGCCCCTGCTGCTCCAGCAGCATCCGCGTATCCATGTGGAATGGCACAGGCCCAGGGATGAGCTTGAGGGAACGGTGCTGCTGGCTTTTGTACAACGTGGCTGGCAGGAGCAGATTGTCTTGCCAGGGATTGAAGGGACTGGTTCAGGGGAGCTTAGAGCCACAGCAGTTTCAAATAAGAAGGAATTTTGTTTGGGTACTGGTGTGTATTGGAGGTGGGTATTGGGCTCTGGAGGGCACAGAGAGAAGAAGGTACACAACTTTTTGTCATCTGTGCCAGTAGATCAGTTATTTCCCCACTGAGCAGTACAACCATAATTTATTGTATGAGAATTTATCCAGTTCAGCTCCCAGCTGGTGGGTTATTCTTACCCCTTCCCCCGCTGGTTTCAAGAGCACTTTCCTGTGTGATCCTTCCCCATTACAGCTGCATTTGGTGGCATTGAGAGCTAGTCAAGGGTGAGGACAGGGCATGTTCCTCATCCTCTCTGTCCTCTCTGCAGACCATGCCCGCCAGCTCACCAAGACCATGATGAGGAAGGCAGTGTTGGACCGCCTGGTAGCTCACCGGGAGGAAGACATCAAGAACTTCATCACCTTCATCTCAAAAGAGTCCATCCAGAAGTCCCTTCGCATGTACATGGAGATGCTGAAGAAGAAGAAGAGCTGAGGATCCAGCTGGTCCTGGGAGGTCAGGTCACCCTCTGAAATGCTGCAGTAGCTGTTGGTCTCACAGCAAAGCCACCTGCAGTGCCAGCAATCGGTGACGTGCCACCTCCTCCCACGGCTGCCCCAGCTGCCCCTTCTCTTTGTGCCTGTAGAGTGCCTGACACCACTGCTGCCTTCCCCAAGGGCAGGGAGAGCCCACTCAGCCTCCCAGGGAATGGACAGGGACAGGGTCTCGACATGCTGTGGCCCGAGCCAGACGGTCCTTGGATGTCCTCCCTCCTGTCCAACAGTTAATCGTGAAATGAAGTTTGTCAATAAATCTTCAATGAGGTAGGAGATAGATGCTTTGTTCCATGGCTTATCTGTGGTCACAGTGTCATGGCTGGTGGCCTGTCCTGAGGCTCTCGTTCATGGTGGGCTGAGGGGTCTGGGCACAGCCAGCTGCCATCCTTCTCCAGACCAGGATCTGGGGCAGCCCATGCACAGGATTTGTGGATCGGGCTGAGTGGAACACCTTCATGGGGGTTGGTGGTGGGAGCTGGAGCTGGATCCTGGTCTGTGGCTGCAGGAGGAGCTCAGGCTGTCAGCTTCACCTCGACTGGGTAGTGGTCACTGACTGCCAGGGCCTGGAGGAGGGCAAGAGGTGGGAGATGTTCAGTGAGCCCCTTGCCATGCTGCTGGAGCTGGCAGGGCAGTCAACTGCCCTGCCAGAACCTTCTGCCTGCTGGAAGGGGCACGCTCTCCCCAGCCCCAAGACACTCAACACACAAGGCTCCAGTTTTGGCACCTCTCATGGAAAAGTGCCCAGGCATGGCTTGGGGTTGCCACTGGCAGGGGGCCACCTGCTCTCCAAACCCCCATGTCTCATTTGGGGGCTCTGAGCCAGTGATGGGTGGTTGAAGGTTGGCTTAGGTTACCCCATACCCTGAGTCCTGCCCATGGAAGACCATAGAAAACTTTGTGCATCTCTTCTCTTCCCCATGGGGACAAGCAGTGACCCCAAATCCCCTGTCCTCTTTCCAGCCTTGGCTCCCTTGTCACCCTCAGCCCTTCGAACAGACAAGGGCAGCCCTGCAGCCTGGGCCAGCTCAGGTTTGGTGCCTGCTAGAGCCCCAAATGTGTGATCCTGGCTCACCTCTTCCTGGTCCAATTGGAAAGCACGCTGGAAATTGTAGATACCAGCTGAATTGGACACGATGCTTCTCTTCAGCTTGTTGCCACACACCACGATCCTGCCGGGGAGATGTGGGTGGCTGGTAGGTCCCAATCCTGCCCTTTCTGGTGGTGCAGGACAGGCAGGGGGTCCCCAAGGTGCCAGGGAAGGGGACGGCGGTGCCCTGGTGGCAGCGCTCACCTGTCATAGGCACAGTCTGACTTGCCCACGGTGGTGTCGGCACTGTCGGGGAGCAGCCACTTGAAGATGTCGCTGGTGCGCAGGCGGATGGATGACCAGTCACTCGGCTGGACGTAGGAGCAGTCAGCGTTGAAGTCCCCCAGGAACATCATGTTCTGCAGAGGAGATGGGGAGGTTCATGGTGTGGGTGATGGGCTGTTCCTGCCACCAGCCCTCCCATGGGAGTGGCAGGGACCCCCCCAGTCACGGGGCAGGAACAGGGTTCCCACCCCACCACTCCTGCACCAGCTGCGCTCGCCTCGGAGCAGGGTCCCACTGTGGGTCAAACAGTCCCCGGGGCTCAATGCCCAACCTCAGTGCCCCGCCAGTGCTGGTGACACTCACATCAGTCCCCCACTTGTTGATGATGGCCAGGTAGACGTCGTAGAGTGCGTCAATCTCAGCGACGGCGTCATGTGGGGCCGAGTGCAGGGGCACCAGCACAAACTCCTTCACCTCTGCCAGGGGAGAGGGATGTCAGCCCCACGGCCACCCCATGCCACCACCCATGACCACTTGTTCCCCCACTTACTGGTGCTCGGTGCTGAGATCCTCAGGATGAATGGCTCCCGGCTGAAGACATCCTGGGGGTCCTCATATTGGTAGGTGTCCACCACAGACACAACATCTGTCCTGTGGGAACAAAAGGATGGTGACCCTGGGACTTGGCACAGCCCCTGTGTCCCTTCCATGGTGCTGGTGGCCGTGCAGTGCCATGGCCCTGCAGTGCCATGGCACATGCCAGCCCCATTACCTGTAGATAAACAGGTACATCTCTTTGTAGTTCTCCCGTCCCAGGGGGCCACTGATCTCGTAGTCATATGGGGATGTGGATGCACTGCAGAGACACAGAGGCAGGACAGTGATGTGGCTGGGACCATCCCGGATTGGCCTTGACGTGTCCAGGAGCTGGGTGGCCCCAGGGTTTGCACCAGCTGGTCCTGCTCTACAGTCCCTATGGGTCACTGTGCCCTGGCCGTGGGGTTACATGAGGTATAGCAGCTCTGAAGCCCCCCCATGCCTCTCCCCGAGGTGACTCTTTGGGCACAGCATGACATGGGGTGGCTCCTGCTATCCTTTTCTCTGCAGGGACATTCCTTAGCTTCATTTGCAGCAGAGCTAAATTAGGTCAGTGAGCAGCCTGGGGCCCTGCAGCGCCCAGCGTCACCCTCCCTGCCCTGGCTGCATTGTGGCCATGCTGGAGGGGACACGGAAGAGGTGAGGACATGGGCTGGGCGTGCCTGCTCAGGAGCACTCACTGCCTTTCAACACGGCAGCAGCAGCTTCCGCATGGTCCCGAGCTGTGCCCTTTCCCGAAATGGGGTCAGCATCCAGCCGGTGGAGGGGCTGCCATCCTGCTATGGCCAGTTTTAGCCCACCCCAGCAGCCCCTTTTCCTCCTAGGGTACCAGAGCCACCCTCCTCAAAGCCTCATCCACTGCTGGGTCCATCCCAGGGTCCCCCTGCCACTCACAGGGTCTTGGGGTGCAAGGTCTGCCTGTCCCTTTATCCCCCTCTCTCGCTTCTGCCCTGTCCTGTTGGATTTTGGAGATGAAGCTTGCCAGAGCTGTAGTTCTTTCCATCCTGCGTGCTCTGGTGAGCTTACAGCTTTCAGAAGGGATTTGTATCGCTTGTATCCCCATTCCTTTCACCAGGTTATTCCCGGTGTTGTTTTCAGTGCCTCCTCATTGCCCCAGCACGTTTCTCCTATTCTTCTTTCCAAAAATAAACTTACTGTTGATGGACAACTGTTAATTTTGCCTTTTACTGCTCAGGCAGCTTGGCTTTCCCTGCTGGTGCTGCCATCCCAGCCCCAGCCCCTCTTGTACCTGTTGAGCTGCTCCATGAGCTCAGTGACAGCGCTGAGGTCGGAGTCGCGCACCTCCTGCACCAGCACCACATCGTAGCGGCGCAGGACCTGTGAGGCCGAGAAGGACAGCTCAGGGCCAGTCTCCCACCCCTCTCCCAGCTGGGCACCCTGACCTGGTTCTGGCTTCAGCACCATGGGGATTTGCATGTCCCTTGGTGCCAAGGCAGGTGTCCCCAGGGAGGGCTCAGAGGGACTGGGGGTTGTGCCTGGCACCCCACCAAGCCTTCATCCACCCAGGCCATCCCCAGCACTGCGATGCCATCCCATTCTTAGCCACATCCCCATGTCCCTGGCACAGGAGCCATGTTGGGGTCTGTCCCAGCACACAGCCCATCCCCATGCTGCACTGGCTGCACTCACGTTGATGATGATGTCTGCCACTTCCTTGTTGGACATCTTGGTGTCACCGAAGGCCTGGATGTTGAAGGCACCGACGTGCAGTATGGCAGTGGCTGGGCATAGGAGAGCCATGGCGAACAAGCACAATTCCAGTATCACAGTCCCCATTCTTCCAGGATGGATGCTGGGTCACGGGGATGCAGCGATGGGATCTGAACTCGGAACACTACTTTGGATTTGGGGTAGAGGAAAAAACATGTAGATCCTTCCAAAGTCCTGGGGTGTGACCGTGTGTCATGGTGGGCATTGCCCAGAGCAGGCTGCAGAGCTGGTGCGTGCAGTCTGCCAGCTCACCAGTCCCAGAGGAAGATAAATCCTGTCCCACTGCTGTGAATCTGCCTCTTTCAGCTCCAGCAACCACCCAGCTCCACGCCCCACCAGGATGTCTTCACCGCCCACCAGCCCCATCCACCACTGCCAGCATTCCAGGCGCCCCAGGCTGTTCCACATCCTTAAACTTCACCACAGCCCCCGCTGCTGGGGTAAGGAGCAACTCCTCATCCCAGCTTGCCCCAGCTCACCCCAGTCCCACCAGGTTGGCAGTTGAAGGTGCTGAGCCCAGATCCGTCCTTACTTTGCTGAATGCGCAGCACCTCTGCTCTTCCGGCAGCAGGATGGGTGGCTTTATTTCCAGCAGAGGTGCCGGCAAAGCAGGATGAGTCGGACACCCCCGTGGGGGTTTTGGCATAACTTTGGGCTCCTTCCCACATTGGGAAACCAAAAATCCCACAGGGCAACAGGGTGAGGCCAGCCCAGCCACCGCTGTGCTGACACAGCAAAGGACATACAGGGAGACTTGAACGTACTGGGGCATCCCTGTGGGATTAGATGGGCATGTGGGACTTGGGGGGCTGCCATCTGGGGTGGCCCCTGGATCACGGAGTGGGCAAGGTGGCCAGGCAGGAGGTGAAGGGCGCTGGCCTTAATTAGGTGATTCAGATGGTGTAATTAGATGGGAGAGAAGGAAATGGCCGGTGTCTGGGTCAGGCAAGCGAGCACTACCAGGCACAGCAAGAGGGGATGGCTACAAACCCCTGCAGCAGCCCCAGCGTCACACAGAACAGCCCTACTGGTGACCCAAAGCAGCACCAGGAGGGCTGGAATTCCCCATGCCAGTCCATGGCATCACCATGGCCCATGGCATCACCCCAGGATGACAATGGTGCAGGTGGCTCTGACAGCTGCTCATGCCAGGACTTGCTGGGCTCTCATGTGCGCTGCCAAGTTTTGTATCTTCACACCCAGTCTCAGGATGAGTCCTGTGTCCCTCGGTGCTGTGTCAGCAACAAAACCCCCCTGGGAAGCACCAAACCCCCTGGGAACTGACTCATGTCCTCCCCTTGCTGTCAGCACCCTGTCAGCAGTCCCGTAGCCAGGCAGGCTCTGTCAGGATGTGGCCCTGTGAGCTGGCAGAAGAGCATCCTGCACCCTGGAGAGCCTGGAGCCCCCCAGCCGCTTCCCAGAGTCCTGGCTTTTGACATCATCAGCTGAGAGGGAAGCAGCGCCCACCACCCCATGGGTCCAGGTCTCTTGATGGCAGGAGGTCCCCCAGCCCTGGTGACCTCCCTGTCTCCCTGGCAGGGGGCTGCGGGGCTTGGGCACCAGGGGCTGCTGGGGAGACTGAAGGGACCTCCCCTCCAGAGCTGCAGAGGCAGGAAAAGGCTCATTTTTAATGGAAGCAGAAAGTGTAACACTTCCACAAGAGCTTGTGGAGTGGCTCCTTGCAGAGACAGTGGGAAGCTTGGCTGGCACTGGTGGCGCGTGGGCTCCCACAAGGGATGCAGGTGCGTGCTGGGGTGTCCTGGTAGCCACTGGTGCGGGGACAGGCTCAGTGGGCTTTCAGGGTGACCTCCACTGGGAAATGGTCGCTGACAGCCAAAGCCTGCATGTGAGGGAGAGCAGAGTCACCCTGACCAGAGTCAACTCATAAACCCTGAGCTCATCTGGACCCACTGTCACTGTCATGGCTGGCTGGGACCCCAGTGCTCCACTCCAAGCCCCAAAATTTAGACCATACCCCAAAACGTTCAACCTGGGGGGTTGATTTGGTACAACAGCTGGGGTCAGGCCACCCTTAGGTGCACCCTTGGGAACGGGGAGCCCTCCCATGCTCCCAGGAGCTATGGTGAGGCAGATCCCAATGCTGGTGGACTCACATGTCCCACCAAGCCCCTCACTCACATCCTTGCTTTGGAGGTGGAATTTCTTCTCGAAGTTGTTGACAATGGCAGAGCCAGGTTCAATGTCTTGGCGCAGGGCGGTGCCGCAGGCGACGATGCTGCCAAGGCACCATGGGGGTGTTAGAGCCCATCAGTCCTCCCCAAGCCAGCCCCCCCATACCAGCCCCTGCCACGGCACCCACCGGTCATAGGCACAGTCGGTGGTGTCGGCCACAGTGGTGTCGGCGCTGTCGGGGATGAGCCACTCGCAGTCACGGAGGGAGCGCAGCCGGATGGACGGCCACTGGGAACTGGTCACATAGGAGCAGTCAGCGTTGAAATCACCCAGGAAGAGGATGTCCTGCAGGGCAGAGCACTGAGTCCCTGCCCATGGACCTTACAGGGCAGCAAGGGCTCCCTAAAATCTTAGGGGGTGGCTACCAAACCCCCTGAGGTGCCCCGGTGTGCAGGGACGAGCCCCCAGTGATGGCAGGAGAGCCATCCAGCAGCTCCCTGCCTGGAGACTGCTAGGGTGGCACCTGCTCTCATGGATGCAAGAGTCCTCCTGTGGGACATATTCATCCCACCTGCCCACCTGGCTGCCCTGGGCAGGAGCCAAGTTCCCCAACACCACTTACATTAGTCCCCCACTTGTTGATGACATCGGTGTAGACATCGTAGAGTGCATCAATCTCCTGTGCTGCATGGCGGGGCTCGGAATGCAGAGGCACCAACACGAACTCTTGTACCTCTGCTGGACAGCTGACTGTCAGACCCTGGCTTGGGTGCAGCTCCTGAGCAGGGAACGGGAACCCCAGGAAACCACCCCAGGCCAAGCTACTGGCCAGGAAAAGCAGTCGAAGGGAAAGGGTGTGTTTGGTTTGGTGCTCTGCCTGTCCCCCAGACTGGAAATTCCAGTGGGGAGCTGCGTGCCTTTGTGCATGATTTGGGGTTTGCTGCTTGTTTTCCATCAGCATTTCCAAGCCAATATGGTTTTGGGAAGGAGATGGGATAGTGTGTGTGCCCTGAGGAGGTTCTCAGGAGGTGGAAGTGATGGCATGGGGTAGGCGATGGAGCAAAGTGGGAAGTGGGACATGATGGGAGATGGAAGGGATGGGGGATGGCAGGTGATGGGAGATGGTACATGATGGGAGATGGCACGCAGCTGGAGGAAGTAGATGGTAGATGGGATATGGCAGAAGATGGGAGGTAGCAGATAATGGGATGTAGGACACGATGGGAAGCAGCTGGAGATGTGAGATGGCACACAGCTGGAGAGAACACATGGTGGGAGATGACAGGTGATGGGAGGTGATTGGTAGGAGATGGCACAGGGTAGGAAACAGCAGGCATTGCTGGCCATGCTGGGCAGGGACATAGGACCCCCGGGCATCCATGGGTGGGAACCATGTGTAGGGTTGCAACCCCCGTGTGCTTGGCAGGCACAGGTCTGGGCATCCCCCAATGCCGGCTCAGCTCACGTGTGGTGGGTGAGGAGAACTTCACAATGAAGGGCTCCCTGCTGAAGGTATCGGTCCCACAGGGTTCGCAGCCATCATCGTAGTAGTAGCTTTCCAGCACAGAGACCATGTCTGACCTGAGGGAGGAGAGCAGGGCAGCCCCCAGCACTGCTCCTGCGACAGCCAGGGTCCCCAGAGGTACCCATCCCCTTTGGGGGCTGCTGGGGAGGCCAGCAGGTGATGCCTGGCAGCATCCCTTACCTGTAGATGAAGAGGTACTGCTCCTTGTAGCTGGTCCGACCCAGGGGAATGCTGACCAAAAAGCTGTATGGGTGCCCCCCAGCACTGGGAACAAGTTGTGGAGAGGATGAGAGGAGGCTCCTGGTGCTTCCCAGCACCCATCAGGCTCTCTCCAACGGAGCCAGAGGTGCCCTGGCATGGCTGGGATCCATCCCAGAACCCCCTTTGCAGTCACCCCCACACTGAGCCACTGGGGTCACCTGTTGAGCTGGTCCATGAGGTAATTCACGGAGCTCAGGTCAGCATCCCGGACCTCCTGCACCAGAATGATGTCATACTCCGACAGGATCTGGGGGGACAAGCTCAGAGCTGCTCTCCCTTGGCCCGGGAGCTGCTCTTGGAGGCACCCGTGGGTGCCTGTTCTGGGCTGCAAAGGCTCCCAGGCTGGCAATGGGAGGGCAGCAGGGTCCTCAGGGCCAGGGAGGGGACTCCTGTGTTAGTGTGCTCTGGCTTGGAAGGACCCTGTCTGTCCACCACCCACCTACCCAGCAGCTGCTCCAAGGGAGGAACCTGGGCAGCATCAAACATCATTCAGCCTTGACTGGGGACCAGCAAGAGTGGAGATAGCCCAAGGTGGGAGATGGTGATGGCGGAAGAGCAGATGGGTGGGAAGATGAAAGGATGGATGGATGGATAGATGGATGGATGGATGGATGGAGATATGTAGGAATGGAGGCATAGTTGGATGGACAGATGGATGGGCAGATGGTTGGTTGGGTGGAGGGATGGAGGCATAGGTGTTGGATGGGGAGATGTGGACAGGTGGATTGGTGGTTCGTGGGTGTATGGATGAGCACTTGGGTGGATGGACGGAAGGTTGGATGGATGGAGAAAGGAGGTGTCCCACTGCCCAAGCTGGCTGCATCCCAAAGAGCACAGTGTGCTCCTCTCCCCCACACTCACAGAGACGATGATATTTGCTACGGTCTGGTTGGACATCTTGGTGTCCCCAAATGCTTTGATGTTGAAGGCGCCGACCTTCAGCGTGGTGGCCACATGCAGCAGGAGAGCTGCGACCAGCAGCGACAACATCAGCCTCGAGGCTGCCATCCTGTGCAGAGGTGCAGGAGGGCCTCAGCCCTCCTTGGATGAGAGACGGATGTGGGACAGACAACAGGGATGACCGGGATATTCCCACTGGCTGTACTGGTTTCACTGGGAGGCATCTGTTTTCCAGTGAACCACCAGGATGCAGGGATTATGGGGCCTCATTCTACCTGTCCCTCTTGGAAGGAGGCCAGATCACTCACAAGGCTGGAGCGGAAAATTCACTGGCAAACAAGTAAATGCCATTTCATGGTGACACAAATCAGTCACTTCCTCATTCCCCATGAGAAAAAGCTCAGCCTGGACACCTCTTCTGGCCTGGGATAGGTGGCAGTGGCCAGGGGCACCAAGATCCCTTGGCTTGTGCCTCTTCCACCTTTCCCTGGATCCGTGCCAGAGACCTCAAAGACCCTACAGCAGGTGTGCTGGGAAAGAGCAAGGGATGGATCCTCCCTGACACCCCTCCCCACCTTCCTCCCTGCCTGGAGCATCCTCACCTGGGGTAACTTGCCCCACCCCTACTCCCCAACTCCCCAGCAGTGCCCCTGCCCCATCCTCACCCAGGTTGGCTCTCTCAGGACCGTCTACAAAGGTAGTGCTGCAGCTCCCACCCACGGGGGAAGGCGTTTGGGAAGCATTTCCTGTGGCACTCAGGTCCCTGGGGTAATATTTCACCAGCATGTGGGATCTGCGCCCTGAGCCCTGCCCAAGCCTGGGTGCCTGAATGCCTGAACTCACCCAGAGCCTGATAAATGGGCTTAGAGGACAGGCACTTTTGGCACACCAAATCTCAGCCTGCATAAGGATTTGCTGGGCCCAGGCTCACTTTTTCTTCTGGGGCAGCTGCTCTAGTTAAATCCTCACTTTTCCCACTTGCACTCTTGCTACAAACTCTTCCCTTTAACACCACAGTCCACAGTCCCTTCAGTTGATAACGCAGCAATTTGGTAATGCCATGATTTGGTCATGCCAAAAATTGCCCAAAGCCCCATAAATCCTCCCCACTCCCCGAGAGCACAGCAGCCTCTGGACCTCCCAGGCAGGGGCACCTACAAGGGCTGTATTCATCCCTGAGCTGCACCCAGGCTTGGCCCAGCAGAGCATTGTGGTAAAATTAAGTTGAGCTGGAGGAGGTGACACTGTCAAGGGGAGTTCCTGGGGAGTGTGGGAAGAGAGGGGAGCAGGACCTACCTTTGGTGTTGTCCAAGGACTCTGGAAGGGGAAGGATCTGCACCTGCTTTTAGGGAGAGGGACACACTCACCTTGCCAAGTGGTTGCCCAGCCAAGGATCATGTGAGGCTGCAGGCTCCATATGGCATTTTTCACGGAAGCAAAGGTCTGCTCAGTGAAAAAAGAACCCTTTCAACCTCTGCCAATGCCTCCCATCACAGGTAAGGCTGAGAAGGGATTAAAATGCCAACAAGAGCTCTGCAAGGTGAAATGAATCCCAGAGACTCCTTGTGGGGATCAGCAGCTCCCCAGTATGTGGCAGGGGCAGCTCTCACTCATCACCAGATACAAATTCTCTTAAAAAGTGTTTATTTCACCAACACGAATCATTCCCATCTAGCATCCCACATTTCCAACAAGCTGTGAGTGTGCTGGGGCTGGCAGCAGCCATTCCAGTGTGGTCTTTGGTGTGAAGCCAAGCTGGAAGTCTCAAAAAATGACAAATCCCTGCTATGGTGCCCATCCCCATAGCAGGTCACCTGGCTCAGGCCCCACCCCTGGGAGGGCCATGCAGTGCTGGGGGGTGGCAGCCCCCCACCCCACCCACTCCCACAGCTCACGCAGCCCTGTCCCAGCGACCTTGGCTGGTGTCCCAGTGCTCCCGGCCTCCAAAGGCAGCTGCTGTGTTTCCCAGGAGAGCCCCTGCAGTGATCCTCAGGGGGCTGGGGGGGCCCTGTCAGCCCCCTCTCCTGGAGCCAAGCACTCCCCAGAGAAGGGGTGCTCCCCATAGTGTGATCAGGGCTGGGCCTAGACCCCCCAAGAGGCTCCCCAGGCTGGACCCAGGACCAGGCTTCCTCAGCCAAAACCCTCCATGATCAATCCCTCTTGAGGTCAGGAGCCCCCTGGGGGCCAGACCCAGGACCAAGACCCCCCCTGAGCCAAGGTCCCCTCAGAGTCTGTCTCACCCAGGCCAAGACCCCCTCAAGGTAGAGTCCCAGGGCTTAAGACCACTTCTGGGCCAAGACCCCACAAAGATCAGACCCCTTTCATGCTGAGACCACCAGGGCTGGACCACCCTCAGGGCCAATACTCCCCACAAGGCTCAGCCCCAGGGCCAGAACCCCCAGGGCCAAGACCCCCCAGGGCCAGCTCTCTCACAAGTCAAGAGCCCTCTGAGTCAGCCCAAGGACCAGCCCCCAGGGCCGATGTCCCCCCAGGTCCAGACCCCTCCAAGCTGAGGCCCCTTGACTCAGCCCCAGCACCAGCCCCCGGGGCCAAGATCCCTTCCAGGGCCAAGACCCCCTCAGGGCCATGCTCCCCCTAAGGCTGAAACCCCCTGGCTCAGTCCCCCACGGCAAGCTCCCTGCCAGGTCCAGTTCCCCCAGCCCAAGCCCCCCTGCCCACTCCCAGGCCCGGTTCCCTCCCGGTCGAGCTCCCCCGTTACCCCTCCCTCACGGGCGGGGCCACCAGGGGGCGCTGCCGGCAGCGGCAGCGCGTGACTCTTTTTGTCCTGGCCGGGCCGCCGTAGCGTCCGCCCGTCCGTGCCGCCGAGGGGAGGCTGCGCGAGCGGGGCCGGGACCGGGGCCGGGGCCGGGGCCATGAGCGACATCCGGCACTCGCTGCTGCGGCGGGACGCGCTGAGCGCCGCCAAGGAGGTGCTGTACCACCTGGACATCTACTTCAGCAGCCAGCTGCAGAACGCGCCGCTGCCGCTCGTGGACAAGGGCCCCACCGATCTGCTCGAGGAGTTCCTCTTCCAGGTCCCCAAAGAGCGCGGCGCGCCGCCCAAGGTGCGACAGGGACACCCCGGGCAGAGCGGGACGGGGGGCCTGGGAGGCGGGGGGCAGACACAGCCCCGGGAAGTGGGGATGGAGGGCAGGCCCCAAGAGCTCAGGGCAGGATCCCTACTGGAGCCTGAGGCCTCAGAACAGGACAGGCTCCCTCCGGTGCGGGCTGCTGCTGGAGACTGAGGGCTTAGATGGGCAGGATGGGCTTCCTGAGCCTCTGCTGCCAAAGACTGAGGCCCCAAGAGGACAGCACGGGGTCCCTGGGGTGCTGGTGAGTGAGGTTTTTTGGCAGGGAGGCGGCTGGCTGGCAAGTCCCTGATGGATTGGCCAGGATTCAGGGCCCCGAGGAGGTGTGGTGGACCTCGTGGCCCTAGGGACTGCCCACATCCCCCTAGTGCTGCAGTTGGGCCCTACCAGGGTTTTTGGGTGGGCATGGGATGGAGCTGGGATGGGGGTCTGAGAGACCAGCAGTCAGAAACCACAATAGCTGCTGGTGGCTACTAGGGTACATGGCCCTGCAGCCATGTCCAGCTCTGGCCCCCCACCTGCCCAGCAGTGTCCTTGGTGCTGTTATTTGTAGAGGGAGGAAATATTCTCCCCCCCAGCAATGTCAGTCTCATGTCTCGGTTGGTGGGCAGCACTTGCAGGTGCAGCAAGCACCAGCTTTGGATATCCAGGTATTCAAATGAAACCTGGAGCTTTTCAGTGTCACCAGATAAATGCAGTGGTGGTTCAAGAAGCTTGAATGTGTGTGCTGTGCATGAATCCCTCACCCTGAAGGGGTGAGGACCTCTCAGCCTTTACTGTTCCTGTCTTTTGACTTGGTTCTTGGTTCTTCAAAAGGCTCAGTGTATTTCACAGCTTTGCTTTTGCTTTCTTTCAGAAACTGAACCCACTTCAGGAACTTCAGCTCCTTGAGATCATGTGCAATTATTTCCAAGAGCAGACCAAGGATTCAGTCCGGCAGGTCATTTTTTCATCTCTCTTCAGCCCCCAAGGGAACAAAGCAGATGACAGCAGGATGGCTTTGCTGGGGAAGCTGGTTTCCATGGCAGTGGCTGTCTGCAGGGTTCCTGTGCTGGAGTGTGCTGCCTTCTGGCTACAGGTACACCTCCTGTGCAGGCAGGGATGGCTTGGGGAAGGGGTCAGGGAGTGCTCCAGGGTGGGCACAGTGAATTGGGGCACAGCTGGTCACAGGCAGCTGCTCCTCCCTGGCAGTTTCAGCTGATAGAGCAGCTGCCCCCATGTTTGTGCTTGTGTCCATTGCTGTGCTCTGGCATCAGGGAGAGCTTTGCTAATCCATTCATGTGCTTCAATGGAAGAAAAAAAAATGTTTGGGTGGTTTTTTTACTGCCAGTGAAAGTTTTAATAATCCCCCCCAAACCCTGCATATTGAAAGGGCGCAGTGTAGGGTTTGACCAACACAGGGAACAAACCTTGGCAGTTCATGGTCACATTGCCTGAAGAAGATGTGAAGAAGGTCACATCCCTTCCTGATGTGCAGGTTTGTGTGTAGAAGAGGCAAACCTGTCTCTTCAAATTTGGGCACAAAATAGCTGTGTCTATCTTCTATGAATGCAGTAGGTTGGGGATCTCATCTGTCTTCTTCTTTCCCATTGAAATTCCCCACTGTGGGCTTTGGGAAGTGCACCTTTGTTGCTGCTGCCCATGTGGGATGTGCTGAAGTCACCTAGTTGGCAGAAGGGCAAGAGCAGGAAGGCTGTGCTGGGAGGGAAGGGTGGGAGGAGGCAGACCAGCACTGTTTCCTTGGGGTCCATTTTCTCCCACGTGGTGAGCATTTGGGAGGGCAGGATGGGATACAACCTGGATAGCAGGAGAAGGTGTATTTTTTTTTCAGATGGCAGCTTTTAAGTGACATGAGGATTCCACAGAATATTTTCCACATTAAAAATATCAGGCATGGCAACTGAACTAGTTGCTCTGGGACTGAACCAGACCTATGTCAGAATCATGGAATCACAGAATGGTTTGTGATGGAATGGACTTTAAAGCTCATCCCATTCCATGCCCTGCCATGGGCAGGGACACCTTCCACTATCCCAGGTTGCTCCAACCCCTGTCCAGTCTGGCCCTGAACACTTTCAGCCGAGGTTGGAGAAGCCACAGCTTCTCTGAGCAACTTGTGCCAGGGCCTCACCACCCTCACAGGAACAAGTGTTGCTGAAGTAGTAATAAAAAATCGCAAAGTCAAAATTTTGATCTAAAAGGTTTCAATTTTAAACCACAGATACTGTAAACTCAAAATATCACCATCTATTTTAATATTGCAATACAGTGATTTTATTTCTGTGTGAGTGTGTGTTTGATCTGCTGAGAGAGAACAACCACAGTGCCATGTGGGGAAGGTGGGGACACAGCTGTTGAAGCAGCCTGTGACAGGGTCTAATCTGGTGTCCCCTGTGTGCTGTCCCTGCAGCGGACCCCAGCCGTGTTCTGTGTGAGGCTGGCCCGAGCCCTGGTCGATGACTACTGCAACCTGGTGCCGGGCTCCATCCAGACCCTGAAGCAGATCTTCACTGCCAGCCCTCGCTTCTGCTGCCAGTTCATTACATCAGTCACAGCTCTCTATGACCTCTCTTCAGGTAAGTGTTTCCCAGCTGTGTCTTTCCAAGTAAGAGGTGCAGCATAATGCCACACGAATTAACTGTTGTAAGAGATTTAACTGCTTAAATCCTAAAGAGGTGTTACCATGTAATTATTGCCAGAAGCAGCTCAGGAGTGTGGCTGTTGCCTCATCTGGCACTGGGGTGAGAATAAAAATAACCACTCTGTGGCTGACTTAGAATTCCAGTGTGGTTTGGGTTGGAATGGACCTTAAAGCCCATCTTGTTCCACCCCCTGCCATGGGCAGGGACACCTTCCACTAGACCAGGTTGCTCCAAGCCCTGTCCAACCTGGGCTTGAACACTTCCAGGGATTTGGAATCCACAGCCTCTCTGGGAAAAAAGGGAGTCTTTGCTGGAGAAGCAGCCAGGAACATCTGACACAAAGGGTGTTGTCCTCCACAGAGGGCAAAGGACATGGGGACCTTATTGACTGAGCAACTCTGGGAGTGAAAGTTGATCTGTCTGGGCTCAGTCAGCCCTGAGAGAGACTCAGGGCTGCCTGTCAGTCTGATCCCTTCCAAAAAGGGGAGAAACACAAGTTCTGAATGTTTGCAAGCTGGAGGAGGATTTCTATGGAGCAGTGGTGAGAAACACAATCAACAACATATCTCCAATGCACTCTTTAACTGTATGTGGGACCAGCCAGTGGTACAACCTGTCTCAGGTTGTTGCTCAGACACTTGTAGGTGTCTAAAATAAGATTTAGCTTTACTCAGCAACAGAGCTCATGGTAGACCAGAGAACAACCATACACTAAATACCAACACCACCTATAATCCAGAAAAGCAAATGCTCTTATTGATAAAGAAAATGCTTTGCACACTCTTCTCCAGATAAACAGCTTGGCATTACTGAGAGTGAGAGAGAGGTTCAGGCTTAGCCTTTATTTTGTTTTTATAAAGTATTTGGTAGAGCTCAGAGCATATTTTATATCCCATCATGATGTCAGAAGACATGTCAGAAAGGAAATAACTTGAGTCACATGAAGTAATTTTTTAATTCCTTAGTTTATTTGAGATGTTTTTGGTGACACAAGAAAAGGGAGCTTGCTCTTCCAATCCAGCATTCCCCCTGTGACTGGATGATGTGTCAGGGTTTCTCTTGTCTGTAGTCAAGTTCATGACCATCTTTCACTTCTCACCTGAAGCTTTACATAATTTTATAATCCTTTACATGTCATGTGATTGTGTTGTTGCGTTGTGTTTTTCCACAAGACGTGTTTCATGTTTGTTTAGGTAAGTAAGTATTAAAAGAAATGAGTTAAATTATTGGCACTTCCTTCTCTTCACCCAACAAGTTTTTCCTATTTCCCTTGCCCATTGTACTTCCTGTGGCAAGGGATAAATGGAGACTGAAATTAGGGAAAAAATGAGCAGATGATGGGTGGCAGAGAAGAAAATGACAAAAGAAGCTTTGCTGGGAAAGGGGATAAATATCAGTGTCTGGTGGTGTCTTTGGAATAGGTGGGGAAGATGAAGTAGACAGGAACATCGTTGTCTTCCTTGGAACAAACTACCTTTGGTGTCTTGAGAAAAACAGCAGAATTGGGGAGGTTCTGAAATCGTAATTGTGACAGTGTAGGACAGGTGTGTGTGAGAGACTAATTAGAGCCTAAATTGAAGTCCTGTGCTTCAGTGCAAGGCTCAGCTTACCCAACAGTAACTTTCCTATCTCCAGATGACCTCATCCCTCCCTCGGATCTGCTCGAGCTGATCGTCTCTTGGATCTTTGAAGACCCTCGCTTGATCCTCATCACCTTTCTGAACACTCCCATTGCAGCCAACCTGCCAATAGGGTTTTTGGAGCTCACCCCACTGACCGGACTGATCCGCTGGTGTGTGAAGGCTCCCTTGGCCTACAAAAGGAAGAAGAAAGCCTCTCTCTCCAATGGACACGCTCCTAACAAAATTGCCAAGGACTCAACTTCAGGAGAAGACAGAGATTGCCACCAGCTGTATTCCAAGCTGCATCTGAGTGTCCTGCAGGTTCTTATGATGCTCCAGGGGCATTTAACAGAGAAAAACCTTTATGGGCGCCTGGGGCTGGTGCCCTTTGACCATGTGGTTCCTCTGGTGGAGGACATTAACAGACTGTCTGATGAACTCAATCCTCTCAATGCATCCAAAGAGATTGAACTGGCTCTGGACAGGCTGGCTCAGGCTTTGCAAGTGGCCATGGCATCAGGAGCACTCCTGTGCACCAGAGGTGAGTTGTCCATGGGGCTGGCAGACACCTGGCACGGGATTCTTCTCCTCCGAGGTGCAGAAGTTGTAAGAGGCAGTTTTGGAGTGAGGGGAGTAAAGATCCAGGTGTTCACAGCACAGTTAGTAGTTTGCCCTTCTTAGAATGTGATAGTGCATGAAATAGCTCAGGAAAAATAGCTGGATGGAGAGTAAGAAGGAGAGATCACTGCTCTAGGTGAACCGGCATTGCTTTGCAGAGCTGGAGAGTGATCCACAGCCCTGCACTGTGCACCAGGGAGTTGTACCTAGGTGCCTGGCATGGGGACAATTTGTTCCCCTCAGAATTGCCTGTAGCTATTTAAAAAGCACTGTTTGATTTTGCTTCAGGTTAAGGTCTCTGAATTTGCCTGCTGGAGGAGAGTCCATGAAGCACAAAAACGCCTGGGTGGGTGTGCTAGACAAAGAATATGAAAAGCAAATAAAACCTCTTCATCTGAAACTTCTGGGACTTCAGCTCGCCTGTAATGAGACCCCATTACAGTGTGTCCAAATTCAGTTAAACTCAGTAAAAAAGGCTGCTAACGTGGCTTTTGTCTGGCTTTCCTGTCTCCAAAGCCAGTTCTTTCCAAAAGACATGCAGAGATATAAAAAGGAAGTGGCCCAACACGGGGCAGGGTCAGCCACATAGACTCTTGTTATATTCTCTTGCAAACAGGCAATTTTAGGTTAGACCAGAAGGCTTGAAGCTCTCCAGCAGCTGGGACATTTAGTGCAGACCCCAACTGCAGAGAGTGGCCTCTGCCTAAGCAGGGATCTGATACTTTTGTCCTGGCTGAAACAGTGCTGCTGGTCAAATTTCAATGTTCTTCTTCCTAATCTTCTATAAAGTAGCTCTGAATGTTATAAGGACAAACAGAAATTGGAGGTTTTGGATCTGAGGGCTGATTTCAGCCGTGTTTGTTCTTAGCTGGTACATTCTGAGAACTTGCTCTTACTGTGGAAGGTAATTCAGTGTAAGGGGCTGCTGAAATACCAGATATTTCAGGGTTTTGGGATTGTGTTTGTCCAGAAAGGCAGGAGTTTGTTCTCAAGGTATTCCTGAAAACACTTTATCAACAGGGTATGTTGTTAAATTCCTTGGTTCTAGCTATTGTGCTTTAGCAGAAGTTTGGGATAGTAAAAAAGGTGCAATTTCTAGTTGATAGATTCCAGAAAAAAAACCCCCAACCCATTCTTTACAGTAGCAGTGGTTAAAAAACCCCAAACCAATACAAAACAGGCACTGGGTAACCTTTGCCTTGCTTTGACCTGATGCCTTTCCCATCATAAAGTGCCACATTCAGTAGGCAGAGTCACACCTTGTACTTCCTATGTCTCAGTTACTTCTTGTTGGTGTATTGGTATTGTAAAATCCATCCTAAGTCTTGTCTGTCTTAAATGTCAAACACACAGTAAAGGGTCTGGTGGGGAAAGTTAGTAAAATGGAGAAACATTTTCTCTCCTCTGGAGGTTTTGGGCCTGAGACAGGGGTTCTGGATCTGTTGCTGACTGATGATGATGACAGATTACTGATTATTCAGTAATCAGCAATTATTCATATTCAATATTATCAGTAAAATTACTGCTATTTCAGTAATCTGACCTTCCTAGAAAGGACAGCAGAGAGGAAAACCATTCTAATTTCTGCTTTATCCTTATTGTTAATCTTCTGTCGTCTTTCAGATGACTTGAGGACTGTGTGCTCCAGGCTACCGCATAACAAGTAAGAGACCTTTTGCAACTATGTTGGCTTTGATGCATGTTCCAAGACACTCGAGGGCTGCTGAGACAAAATCTCCTCTAAAAATTTGTCTTTGTGGAATTTGGCCTTTATTCACATGCACTTTAGCACAAGGATGAAGGTGACACAGTGCTGGCTACTTCTTCCCTGGATTCTTGACAGAAAGGGGCTTCAGTGCTTCCACCTGTAGGTGATCTTGCCCAGCCTGTGTTAGAACAAATGCACAGGAAAGGGAAATGAAATTCCAGTGAGGAACCTGCCCCTAAATTGTCCCATCCCTAATTCCCCACTGGTTTTACCTGACTCTAACGTCAATTGCTTCTTGGCTTTTTCCAAAGAGCAGAGCTTAAAAAAAAGGGGGGGAAAGGGAAAAAAAGTCTTCTGGAAGCTGTAAAGAACATAATTATGTCAGCGTTCTCTTGGCTCTCAGCAGTGCTGTGAGTTGGATGTGAATTGTCCTTAGAGCTATGACAAAATGTCCTCTAATAATCCTCCCTCCCATCTGAATTTCTTTCTACAGCCTGCTCCAGCTGGTGATTTCAGGTCCAGTACAGCAGCCGACCCACGGGGCTCTGCCACCAGGATTTTACCCCCACATCCACACCCCTCCCCTGGGATACCCCGCGCACGCCACGCACCCGGCGCTGCCAGCACACCCCGCGCTCCCGGCTCACCCTGTGCAGACCTTCATACCAGGAATGACATTCCCATACCGGCCTATCCGCTAGCCCGCAGCGTGTCCCAGCTTCCCCGAGTCTGAGGAAGCCTCACAGACAAAAACCAAATGCCTGAGAACCACATTTTCCTCTTTGGAGCAAAGCTGAGCTCTGCCCATACCAGGGATCGGCCCTTGGGGCAGCGCATGGGGGCTGCGGTGGGTTTGGATGTGGGATGCAGATACCAAGGCAGATCGTAGGGACAAAAGAAGGGGATGGGAATAGGCAACAGCAACTCCAAACCTCTGCAGTGTGTGGAATTTTTTTTGCTCCCAGGGTATGATATTCCTCAATCATGTGTTTTGCAGCAGCCCAGAGCTGTTTACAGCACAGAGCCCAGCTGCTCTGGCTCTGGGAGGGCCAGAAGGGAAGGCCTTGTGTGATTTTTTCCACGCTATTCCACTCCAGCCTGCTTGTTTCTTTGTAAATGTTTGTATCTATAGCTACAGAGTATGTGTACACTGTATATTTTTGGAAGACAAACATTTGTTTCGGAAGCACAAGGTAGAGTAAAGCAGCACTTCCTATTAAAGGAAACAATTTAAGAAGCATAAAACAAATCTGCCACTTTCTTTTTCAAACAATTAGAAGAATTAGAACGATTTCAAACAATTGGATTCTTCTCTTTCCAGTGATTAGAAGGTCCAACTTGTCAGGCGTGTGTGCTGGGATGGGGACAAAACCCCTCTGTGGCTGCAGTGACCCATCGACCTCCCTGCTGGGGAAATGCCCTTTACACACCTCAGTCAGTGCTGCTTGAAAATTTGGGGTGATATCTGGGCTGTTTTGTTAATGCAGGCTGGAAAAGTGGCCAGAGGCTGGCAGTGCTGTGCTGGCCAGTTCTGAGTGCAGCATGGGAGTGCATGGAATCATCCTGGGAAGGACAGCAGAGCTTGCTGCTCTTAGCACGACAGCCAAAGCTGGTGTCCAGCCTCTTTATTGTTTTGCTGTGCTTCTCTGAGCCCCCTCTGAAGAATGAAAAAGCAGGAAAAAAGGGGTTCTTTCTGCACATCAGAGATGGTGACAAAGACCTCTGCTGCTGCTGTCCTCGTGTGAGGAGATGCAGTACCTGGGTTCTACAATGGCTGCACAAAAAGGGGTAAATTAGCTGGAAGGTGGGAAAATCTGATTTGAATGTAACAGCTGGAAAGGAAACTGTGGAAATGGAAGGTTAATAATAATCATGGAGTAGTTAGGGTTGGAAGGGACCTCTGGAGATCACCTAGTCCAACCTTCAGTTCATCTAGTTGAACCCATAATAAAAATAGTATCTTTAACTTTTGGTCGGGCAGTTGGACTAGGCATTGATTGTAGGTACTTTCCAACTGAAATATCCTGTCTCATCTCACTTTGTAGAGCTTCAGCAACAAGGAAAAACCCTTAAGAACTTCTAATTTCAGGATTAGAACCATTAATGTCATCAAGTCCTTGTACTGTGACAGTTATCCTGCCTCCTTTTCCTTTGAAGGACTGAGGGAAACTGCCGGCCAGGTGACCAGGGGTGTGACCAGCCCCACCTCCTATTTCCCAAACGCCTGCGCTCAAGGACGCCCCTTTAATTCCGCGTCCCTTTATTACCGACCGCGTTCCCCGCTCGGCGCCGCCCACGTGCCTCAGGGGACCGGCGTTCCCCTGTGCGCATGCGCGGCACTCGGTGGTCACGTGCCCTTCTGCCAGCCAATGGGAAGGCGCGTTACTGCGCGGTGCCCCGGTTGAGGAAGTGTCGCCGGTGTCTGTGTCCAGCGCTCCTTCGTCCGGTTCCGCCTCCCGGGATGTGCTGAGGGCGCGGCCGCCGCCCCTCCCAGGTGAGCGGGGAAGAGTTTGGGGGGTCCTTATGGTGGGTAAGGGGGCCGGCGTTGTCATGACGATTGCGCCCGGGACGGGCCCAGACCCGGCGCAGTCGCCATGGCAACCCCACCCCCCCCCCGCTCCTAGGTCGCAACGGGTCCTGGGCCCTCGGGATGTGCCCGCTGCCCTTCCCGATAACCGGAGAGTTCGGTGACATTGTCGTCGCCTGTGTCCTTCTGCATTTCCTCTTCCTTCGCGGCCGAATTTCCCCCGGGAAAGCCGGGAATATGTCACGTATGGCTGGATCCAGCTGTTTCCCCGCGGGGTGAAAGGAGTCGCTTGGGTTTGTTTGGGTTTGTTTGTTGACGGCTGGGTGTTTTTGCGGGGTGTGTGTTGAGGCTACCGGCATTCCTGTGCCCAGCCAGGAGCTAAATCGTATCTTGGATAATCCACTCTTGATTGGAGGCATCATATTATTATCGTATCCCACTGCAAGCTGTCTAAGTGTTTAATTATGTTCACTGTGTTGAGTTTGAGCTCGGCCTGCTCTGTACCTGTTGGTTTATCTTGATTTTGTTGTGCTACAGCAGCTCCCAGCCCGTTTTGGGTGATCTTGCTGAGCTCCTAAATTTTGGCCACTCTTCCTTCCCCTCTGGTGTTTTACTCAGACACACAGAGGCATTAAATGTCTGTACTTACCTCAGACCAGACTGTTTTTAGATGGGTCTTTTCCCCTTTCTGTTTGTTCAAATAATTCCCAGTGTCCTCCTTTGCTGCTGAGCAACAAATGTTCTCAGGGAACTTACTGTGAGCGTGGATGCTTTCCCCCTTGCAATGGCCAACACAAATTGGAAATGTTTACACTCCCTTCAAGCTGCAATCCTTTTTTTATCTACCACCTTACAGATTTATCTGGCTTTTGGCATTGTGGGAGCTTTCTGCAACTGCCAATAGCTTTAGATTTTACCATCCTGGAAATCTGTGCCCTATCCTAAAGGATCATCAGCCAGTTTTGTTGCATGTCTGTTCCTCTCTTCTTCCATCTAGTTGTTATGAACCTGCTGAATGGACTCTCTTTTCACTATGGATTCTTCCTAGATTATTTTAATTTAATTAATCCCTGTAATTAATTTCTTTTAATCTGCCACAGACTCTCCTTAGTCCAGGTTAGTATCCTCAGAAGTCTTTATGGAGAACGCTTGTGGGAGCATTTTGGGAGCGCTAGTGCATGGTGTGTTTTCAGATAAACCAATTGTCTGTATGAATAAACTCCAGAAGGTGTCTCACAAGTGAGACAAAAAAAAAACCAAACCAAAAAAACCCCCAGAATCCCCAACTGCTGGCTCTGTCCCAGTGTGTTATAATTAATCTGTGAACTCATTTACAAGATAAGCCCAAGCAGCCTCGCCCCCCCTCAGAAGCAGTGACGGGAACTTTTAAAGGAGAAGGTTTTCTCTTGCGGGTTAAAAAGTAGTTCTGTTATATCTTGTAAACTGCTCTAATTAGTTTTCCATACCTGGTGGCAAAGAAAGAAACATTCAGTAATGGTGCTGAGACAGTGTTTTGCTCTTTGAAGTTGCTGCTGTTTCTCTCAGCAGGTTGTTTGATGTGTTTAAGGCAAATTGACTTCTCATGTTTGACTAGTTGGGAAGCGGCTGTCCTGTGAATGCCTCTTAAAACCTGTGGCATTCTTAATTTTCACTTCTTTTCCTAAACCAGTGTCAGTCATCCTGACTTTTGGTATCCAGACTGGACTTGGATGAGATGAAACATTGTGGGAACTGCCAGTGGAATTCAGAAAATGGTCTTTAGTCAAAGAGCCTTTAACAGAGCATGTGCATTTATTTTTATTAACAAAGTCTGGTGCTTCTCTTATGTCTAGTGGTATTTCTTTCCCAGTGAGGATGATCTTTATTTGCCATTGGGCATGGGGGTTTTTTCTTGGTGGAGAGTTTTTTGGGGGGTGTTAATGAATATAGGGGTTGGGCCAGTATGGTCTATCAGTCAGTGAGTCAGTGCTGGGCTCAGAGCCCATTGGCTGATGGGAGCTGGTCCTGTCACCCCAAAAGCCGGTCTCTCATTTCCTGCCTATTTTCCACCTCTCCTATTTCCCTCCCCAGCCACTCCCAGTGTAATTTACAGAGTGAGCAGGTGAAACTGTGGTTGCAAAGGCTGACTCTGAGTGACAGCGCTGTTGTAAATACCTGAGGAATTACAGGTGCAAACTCGGAGACTTCCTGGCGGAGCTGATTCAGAAATCTCGAAGCTCTGCCTTCCTGCTCATCACAGGCTGCTGGCCTGGAGGCAGCCCTGGGTCAGGGATTCCCTTCATTGACATGTTCAGATGCTTTTAAAGAGCCAATTGGGTTTCAGCTGTTCAGAGTAACAGCAGAAAACAATCTGCCTTAGCTGAGCACCTTGTCTACAAACTTGGAAGCCAAGTGCTATCTGAAATCATTCTCAGAGTGGGATCACTCCTACCGTCCTGGTTTTTTAACCAGTCACAGCATGTCTGGTGGCTTCGATGCAGAGTGCTGCAGAAGGACTTAGAGCTTCGTGTCTCGCTCTGCATCCCCTCACCCACTTTCCTCCCTGCAGAGAGGTAGGAACAGGAGCTGCTCAGGTTTCCAACATTAGCTTTTAATGAAGTCTTTAATTTCTGCTTCTCAACTTATTACTGTGGCTGTCAGAGCAGACCCCTATGCCAGAATCCATTTTAAATGTTACTAGTTTAAAACAGCAGCATTGGAGTTTTTGAGTTGAACCTGAGTGTCTTATGCTTGGAAAACTGCTGAAAAGGGAAAGGAAAAGGAGCCATTTTGGCTCAAATTTTAAAGTTGGGATCTTGGAGAGGTGTTAAGTTTGGGGCACTTGTCTGACAGCTAAGGAAGGAATGTTCTTTTCAAGCTTTTTCAAAATTATTTTATTTTAAAGCACCTTGTTTGCAGTAACCTCTGGAAAGTTGTGTTGGTGTTTTCCTGTGAGGGTGTAGGTGGAGGGGTTATGTTTTGTCAGTGCTGCTCCATAATGAGGACAGTGTGTAGGACATGAAGGCAACCTCAAATTCCCTTCTCCAGGGGTTTGTAGGCTGAATTTCTGGCTGTTTTTTTAGTCACTACACACATTTTCTGTGTGGCTGTTTATTCTCATTCAGAAAGGGCAGTGGGCCTTGCAGGTATGACAGATTGTTTGGGATTTTTTTGTTTGTTTTCTGGAGGAAGAGCTGCCTGTTGGAAACTGGCTGTGTATTAAATCTCCCCTCCAGCGAGGAGCCTGTTGCCAGTGTGCCTCTTCTGTGACCCTTGGGTTTGAACTCCCCACAGTGCCACTGTAACAAAGCAGATTTTCCCTTTCTCATCTTAACAACAAAAGATTTAACAGCAAAACCCTCTTAGAGATTCTTGTTTGCCGTTCCCCAGAGGAATTGCTGTATTTGGGGCAGCAGGAAGCCATGCCTTGTGCAGTGTGCTTTAGAGACACTTTATTTGGAGACCAGCTCCTGTGAAATCCACGGCTCCAGTAATGTTTCCAGAGCTGTAAGGTGAAAGAACAGCTCAGAAAGCGACCCACACGCAAAACATCAATGTTTCTGCTGCTGGGAGTCTGACAAGTCCAACTCCGAGTGTGCAGAAGATCAGGATAAGAGTATAAAAGGATTTTCACTAACAGTAAGTGGTTTTTATTTCTAATAAATAACCACTGCTTGCTATACAGGTAGAACTACATTTTGCCTTCTCACTTCTTAATATCCTTTTGGGGACTGTTTCAAATCCTGATGCTTCATGGCAGGAAGCCAAAGTGTTAATGACAGTGATTCTGTGTGTTTGGCTTGGAGGCTTTCAGTGCTGTGGTGTGCTCACCTCGATGAGGGTGGAGTGGGAAATTGTGTGGAGCTGGAGACAAGGCACAAGTATGTTCTTAGAATGGTGTTTTCAGAATTTCAGAGCTGAGGAAATGTAGTCTGAGCCATCTGGGGTGAGCCTTTAGGAGGAGGGCTGAATGCCAGGATGGTTTTCCCAGGTTGTGTGTGACACAACCTGGCTATCAGAGTTCAGCATGCTGTAGCCAACCTCTTGTAGCTGTTCCACACGGGTGGAGGGTGTAATAGCCAATTGACTTGTTTGGTGGGAGTCTGATTTAGGAGGGTAATACAGCAACATGCTGAAATCACAGCAGAAGCATAACACAGTGATGGCAGTGCGTGGTTGAATCCAAATCTAGATGTGGTGCCTGTTCCTGCTCTCTGTGTGCTCACTGTCAGGGTGCTCAGGTGGGAGTATACAGATTGAAGCCTGTTTTGCTTCCTTCAAAATTTGCTTTTCTAATTGTCCAGTTTTTATACTTTGGGCTCAGCTGTGTGTATGTTTCCTCCACAGTGGTCTGTCTCTCTCAGGAAGATGTGATTCTTTATTAATTGTCTCAGGGCACCTGACAATTCACCAGTGGTGCAGATGTCTTATCTCAGCCCAAGGTTACCCTCCAGCCTCCTTGGGGCTGAGATGAATTCAGCTTTCTTTACAACACATTCTTCCCTGAGCTTACTGGGTTTTGCCCTCCTCCACTGTGGGGTGCTACTCAAGCACACTGCCCTGGATGGATTTACTGAATAAGAAAGTCCAGGCACTGACAAACTCCTTTCTCCACAGATTCCCCAAGAGAATCCCATTTGTGCTTGGGATGTGCTTTGGGGGACAGATGGGATCCACATAGCAGATTAACCTCGTGTGCTCCACATGTGACAGCCTGGGGAGCTGTGCCAGGGCAGGTGGTTGGGAAGGGCAGTTTTCTGCACAGAAAGAAGCTACTATTGAAGGAATTTAAATAATGAAGAGCTCCAAGTCTTGAGCTAGTGCACACCTGGGAGTGACCTGGAGTCCATGAGGGTCTCTGAGGCTCAGTGCTTTCGATTCTGGTAGAAATGGCAGAAAAACATGGATCAAAAGGTGTTCTGGGCTGTTGTAAAGTCACATAATCAGAGCCTGCTTCCACCCACGTTATTCCATTTTTTTCAGACCAAGGCACAAAATCAGTCATTTTGTCCTAGATTTCTCATTAAGAATCTCACTCATTCCAAGCTTCTGCTAATGTAGGGAATTAAGTGCTGACAGTTTGGGCAGCACTCCTGTGGTATGTGATGAGTGTACAGGGATGGAGGTGAAATGATCACCGTTCAGCTTGCGACCATGAGCTCCAGGCTCTGTCGGTTTGCATAACAAGATGGGAATGAGGGGAGCTGTACCTTCTGGGGTTTGTGTGCTGCCTGTCCTGAGTGAACCTGTGTGGCATTCCTAGAATGAGCAGGAGCATTAAATACGATAAACAGTGTAACAAATGGCCTGCCGAGGTGTGCTTGCATTGCACGCTGGCAGAGCTGGGGGTGTTGGTGCAGGCAGCACATTTGGTGCCCCAGCTTCCAGTTGTGCCTTTAGATCCAAAGGAACTAGTCTGATTCCAGACAGGGTAAAGAGATTTGCTCCTCACTGACATTATGTGGGCCTAAGCAACCTCATCTAAGTTGGGTTCAACCCCAAAGGGTCTTTCCAACCTAAGTTTTTTTATTCTATGACCATACTTGAAGTAGTACTGAGAAGCTGTCAAGCCAAGTATTTAAATATCTTTAAAAATTTGGTTTCTGTTTCTTGGATAATGTTGCCCTAAGTCCTGGAAGTGCCTCTTTGAGATTTTTAGTAATGAATCCATGATGTTTCAAATCCAGCTGCACTTTCATTGTATTAAATGAAAGGAGCTTGGTGACAGAGGTGTCTGTGTGGAACATTCCCTGTGAGACCAGTAACCTAAAAACACAGTAAGCTGTAAATGAAATGCAGTAGGGAAATCTTTACTGCTTTGTGGAATTAGACTGGTTCAGACTGAATGGTTTAATGTAAATCAAATCCCCAGTGCCAGATGGCACAAGGTAGCGAGACTTACAGCTGTGAAAATTCCTGTTCGTGTTCTGGAAGACAATAGCAGAGTTCGTGACTGTTTTGGGTACTGTGGTGCTCAGTCACAGCTAAAATCCTGCATTTTGGTAGCTTTAAGATTCTGTCTGGGCTTTTTTTGATCCTATTTATTTACAAGTGAGAGAGAATGCCAAATGTTATTAATTTTTTTTCCTGGAAATCTTGCCTTACTGGGATCCAAGGACTGTCCACACTGGAGTCGCAAACAAGGATTTGGTGGTGACACTGGAGCAGCGCCTCTGGTGTGAGGGTAACAGGCACAAGGAAATCCATCTCTGTCCCTGCGTTCAGATCTTCCAGGGAGTGTCTGTAAGGTGAAACAGAGCTACTGTGACATGTCCTGCAGTGCTGGGCACCAGCTGACAGGACAGGGCCAGCCTGGGTGCTCCCCATGCCCAGTGGGTTGTTTGGTGTCACTGCTGTTCCTCTGGAACAGCCCCTTTGTGGTGTGTCCTTAGGGGTTGTCTGCAAGGAACTTAATCTTTTCCTTCTGTGGAACGGCAACAGATAATCCTTAATAATCCAGCAGGAGTGTGCTCAAAGTGAATGCTTTGAATTCCTGAAGGTGAAAATCTTCATCCCAAGTCTATGAGGATACGCACTGTTTAATGCTGGAGGTGCTGGGACACCGGGCTGGCTGTGTGTGCCTATAGGGACAATGCTGCCTGAATTACGGGATCGATTTATAAACAGCCTGCCAGGGCTTTTCTTTATTCTTCACTGCAGCTCTGCTGTTTTCTCTTCAAGATGAATTGATTTCAATTAGCTTGTAAGTAAAGTAAAAGGTATTGATGAACTTCGATCCAGCTTTGTTTCTGCAAGTGAAGAAGATTCCTTCACGTTGGTTTTTGTGTGAACACTAAATTTAAAGCCAATACATCCCTTACTGGGGTTATAGTTGTAAACAATCCTAGTTACTATTCATTTGACTTTAGTCTTAGATTACCTGGCTTTTATTCTGCCGGGAAATTCAGTGATATTTGTTGCTAGATGATAAAATTTTTATTTGGGAATTTAATGAGTTTATTTGCTTGGAAGCTGAAGTAAAAATAAAAATTAATGAAACCAGCATCTTGTTCACTGGTGAAATCCAACTCATTTTTGCAGGATGCACAAGGCAGAAACATTGTTAAAACATGTCTAACAGTGCTAAACAAGGGAAATCTCAACTTGTAGAACCACTTGGCCAGGTTTTTCTAGGTATGGAAGTGCTCAAGGAATTTTCAAACACGTTTAAGCAGCTGCTTGCCAAAGCATCAGGCTTTATCCTGCATTTGAACACCCTGCTGGATTAAGAGTGCTGGTTCTGTGTGGCTGCCTGTCTCTCTAGAAATTTGATAATATGTAGATTTTATTATGATTTTTTTAAAAATACAAGAGCTGTAAGAGGGAATGAAAACTTCCTGCTCTCAAGGAAAAGCTTGAGCTGAGGTTTCTTAGCTGTGAAGCATCTGGTTCATGTAAATAAAACTGTTCCTGCACCTGGCTCTAAACAAGAGCTGCTCTTTCTCGATGGGACCTGAAGTGCTGGTGGTGGAAATATCAGTGCCTGTAGTTGACTCCATTGTGCTGAGTGAGCAGGGACAATTCCTGGAGGCCCAGCCATGGCTTGGGTCAATGCTGGAGCCAAAGGCTCTATTGCCTTTTAGACAGAACTGTGAAATGCTGTTCTTTAGCTCATTATAGCTAGAGCTTATTGATGCCAAAGATTTATGACGTTATTTTTAAATAGTAAGTTCAGGCCTCTCAATGTACTTCAATTTAAAATTATATGTCAAGTTGGCTTATTTAGTAATGCATTTACTATTTCTTTTCATCCAGCTTCCATTACTGCTAAATATTTGTCATAAGAATTTGACAGGTTCCTCTGAGCTACCCAATACACTTGAGGCCAAAACATTTTGCTAGATTTGTTTCAACAGGGCAAGGCAGAAAACTAATAAAAATGCTTAAAACCTTTATGCTTTCCTGTATTTTTGAAATTAATTTGTTATGCATTAATATCTGCAGGTTTTAGGTAAGAAAGGGAATTAAATGCTCAGTTTCTAGTAGTACTTGCTCCTGACTGCAGTATTTTGTAAAAGGGTGTCCTCGGAGCTTTTTCAAATGTTTATCTGCATTATCCCTTCATAAGCATGTAATATTTAATAAAATATGAAATCTTGGCTCATTTTCTAATCCTCCTGGGCAAGTGCTTCCTGTTTTGACAGAAGAGTGAGGTCACTGTGCCCCTTGGGAGGGGAGACAGTGGGTGGTGTTGGCCATGTCACCACCCAGACTGTGGCCATCGTGTGAACCAAAGGCTGACACCTGAGAAAAAGATATTAAAAGAAGTAAGATAACTTCACTTCGGCTTTTCCAAAGTGGCTGTGTGGACACCCTTGGGTTAACCACATGTCCCTGGAGCCTGCGTTTGGCTTCACAGTAGCCACCATTTGGTCTCAAAGGTCAGAATTTGTGTTGTCAGTGTTGCTACCTCTAAACCCCTAAAGGCCCTTTTAACTTCCATCGAGTTCCAGGGTTTTGTTTTACACTGATAGTGGTTCAGGTTTTTTTCTATTTTGTGCTTTCAAACTTGTATTTTGTCCTCTTAAGTTGACTCTAAAAGTGATAGGTCACTGTGTTGGCTGAGACTTGAGTTCAGGACTTCGGCTGTGCTAAGGACAGCATTGCCACAGGCTGTGCCCAGGGCCAGGACCTGCTCTTGGGTGTTTTTCCAGGTATCACTGAAGACCGAGAGGCTGTCACCTGGCTGTGAAGGGAATTGATTTGCCTGGAATTTCTTCTCTCTTGGTCATAGCAGCCCCTTACCACAGCTCTTCCAGCAGCAGCAACACCTGGCCAGGGAGGAAGGGGCACAGCAGAGCAGAGCTCTCCTAAACCCCTGTGAAGTTCCCTAAAGCACCTGTGGCAGGACATGGTGCCAGACGGGTGTCCCAAATATCCTTTAAATGTGCTGGAGCATTTGAATTGGGTCACATAATGGATGGAGCGAGTCCCTGCAAACACAGCCAGCCCTGGGTGTCTGAATTTGAGGGAGGGGGATTATCCTGTTCAACAAAACAGTCACTTCTTTGAGGCTGGCTTCAGCTACAGGATAATGCGTAATGCTTGCCCAGCTCTTTGAGAATATGGTGTTAAATACACATGGACTAATCCTCATAGGAATGTGTCCTGTGCTGGCTCTGCCTCTCCAGCAGCGGCTGCCCTGCCTTTTCTACTCATTAGCAAAACCATGGCTCTGGCACGGTGGTTTCATTTCTCTCTGATTTATTAATGCTGAGAAGGGGTGTTGCCTTACAGGAGCATTGAAACTTTGCAAGAAAAATGATCCTGTGGTGTGTCACAGCTCTGAAATGGCTCAGCAAAGGGTTCAGCAAGTGGGGGGGGGGGGGAAGCTGGGGTCCACATCATCAAGCACCAGTGGTGCGGATCAGATGAGCCGCAGCCAGAAAATGTTTGCCCTTCCTTCTTCAGGGTCCCATGGGGTGAAGCTGAGGCTTCTTAAAAGGTCACCAGAGGCTGGGGGTGGGGAGCGTGTGCACCACTGTGACAGGGTACAGATTCCAAGTCTGGCCTCTGAGGGCTTGAGCCTATTCTGGGAGTGTAAAATAAGTTTTAAAGGCAGCAAGCAGTGCAGGTTTTGTAGGTGCTTAAATTGTTTTGAAACTGGCACCTGGACTGACTGTGAATGCTGTGGGCTGCTCAGTAAACGTGCAGCCACAGTCCTAGAACAGGCTCTAAAATAGCTGTGATGCTTTTTAAGGAATTCTTTAGAGAGGAACAAGTGATCCATTTCAGTACAGAGTGACTGTAACTGGCAAAGCAGAATCATAGAATATGCTGAAGGAAGGGACTCATCAGGATCATTGAGTCCAACTCCTGGCCCTGCACAGTACACCCCAGGTACCCCACCATGTGCCTGAGAGCTTGTCCAAATATGTTTAATAACTTAATAATTTACAATTAATTGCTAAATTGTAAGTTTGGCAACTTAAAATTGCCCAAACTGGCAATTGTAACTTTGCCAGTTAATATTTTTGTGTTGAAGCCACTCAAATGGCATATGCAGTCCAATGGGGAGTGTGTTTAAATCTGTCCTTCTCGAGCTCTGAGCTTTACGTCAAGAACACTGGAGAGCTGAGCATCCCTTTTCACAGGAGGGCATAGACAAACACTGCTCTGTGCTGCTTTTCCCTTATAACTTGGCACTCTGAAACCAAGACTTGAGACTCTTAAAACTGGGAAAAGAAAGTAAAAATTCTAAGTAATTTGTTTTTGTTAAGGGTGGTGGCTTTGTTTTTTTTGATTTGCATCCTGGTCTGGTTCTTTTACCTGGGAGGGTCGGAGCAAGAGAGATGAAGGAACTGACTCCTCCTGTCTCCACTCACCTTGTCTGTCTCACATGGGGCTTTGTCCTGCCTAAAACGTGTTCTCCAGTTGTCCATCAGTGCTACAAATGCTTTTACAACCACTTTAGCTATCACTTGCTTCTTTCCCTGTGGTACTTTTTAAAAAAGGCTGAAGACATTTCAGCAAGTGTTCTGTTCGTGCTTAGCAGATCATGGCAGTGCTATGGAGAAAAGGTGTCCTGGGATTTCTGTATCTGACTGCTCTGTACTGGTCTGGGAGGAGCTGTGGCACACAGGAATGAGGGGAAGTGAAACTAGATCTCATTTCACCATCATAAGTTAAACAAAATGAACATTTTAAAGAGTTGGAACCATCTGCATGTGTACTCACTGGAGATGGCAGGATTGTGCAAGAGGACTTTCTAAACGTTCCTCTAGCAGTGCTTCCTTTTTAAGCTGTTTGTTCAGTTTTGCTTTAACAAAATGTTGGTCCTGCACGGACGTTTGAAGAGCTCCATGCAACATAAGGTACACTTGGCACAGTGTTGGCTCATTTAATGCTCTTTTTGGAAGGGCTGGTGGCCACGTGCTCCTTGCACACAGAGTCACCAGACTGTGCTGCCAGGGATCGGGATGTGCATGGATATGGGGCTGGAAGGCTGGGTCAGGCTGAGCTGTGAGCTGGGCTTACCCCACGGCTAACACAGCTTTGAGTTCCTTCTCAGGTTAACGTTGTCATGTTTTGCTTCGTCTCTCCCAAAAACTCACTCCTGGTGCCGTTGGATCCTGTATTCCATCATTCCTCACGTGCTTCCTTCCCTTGCAGGTGTGAATGACAGAGGAGGTGCCCCCGACTGCACTGACGGATGTGAACCTGCGCCTGCTCTGCCACGATGACATAGACACAGTGAAACAGCTCTGTGGAGACTGGTTCCCAATAGAGTATGTGACTGGTTTGGGGTGGCAGGTGGGGACCTCGGAACAAATGGTGTGAACCTGCACTGGTCCAATTCTGTGCAGCAAGGGGGCTGTTGCCAGGACAGCAGCAGGTTGGGAATCTTCTGTGCACTGTGGTGGTGTTGCTGTTAAAGGTCCTTTGCTGCCTGTCCTGCAGTGTACTGGAGTCATCAGAAACTTCCTGTATGGGGATTTTGGCAGGAAAATGGGCTTTGTCATTAAAGGGATGGATCAGCTTCTTGAGAAAGACTGAATGAGATGGGGAAAGGAGGACACCTCCAGGAAAAAGGACAGCATCCCTGTGCTTGTGAAAGGAAGTTGTGTCTTGGAACGTGGTGCTGGGAAAGCACCTTCAGAGCCGAACCAAACTGGCACGGAGCTGTTCCTGAGGGGCTGCTCTGAATGTCCTGGGGGAACTGAGCAGTACTTCCCTTGGATCATTGTTGCTCCCATAATCTGGCTTAAAGCTGATCTCAGCCTGTCCCAGGTCAGCTCCCCAGACCCACATGGGGTAAATGCCCATGACTGCACAAGCACAGGAATGAGGAGCTTTTCTGGGGTACACTGACAGATTTCTGGCCTAAAGCATCCAGGGAAACCACAGCTGTAGACTTCATGGATTTTTAACTTTAACTTCATAGAGAAGGTTTATAGAGGATTCTAGCAGATTATAATTAAGATTGAATAAAATGTAACAAATCAGCAAAAGCATTCATAATATTTTGAGTTTGTAGATTTCTTTTAAAGGCAAGACATGCTGAACTCTCACTTGGAAAGAAATGAACATACAGTAGTTTCCTTTAGCTGCAGAAGGAGGAGGAGAACTGGAGGCTGTTGGTGTGATTTTTTTTTTTCCCTACCAATATGCAGTATTTTTTTTTTTTACATGTATATGAAATTAATGAAATCTTTACACTCTTAGATGAGGGCAGATGGATCTTGCATTTAAAAATAACTTGCTAAAGATGGATGTGAAAACTCTGGGCAAAGACTGTAAAATGAAAATGTGATTCTCTTAGCAAGGCAGGAGGCCATTACATGGTGAAAGAACCCATGGTACGAAATGGGATGCAACAGCTGTTTCCAGTTGAGGAGCATCTCATGCCTGTTCCCAGGAGCTTTGCATCCCCAGACATTGCTGTTTCTGGTTCCATTGCTGTTTCTGGTTCCTTCGCAGATACCCTGACTCATGGTACCGAGATATCACTTCCAACAAGAAGTTCTTTTCCCTCGCAGCCACATACAGAGGCTCCATCGTGGGGATGATAGTGGCAGAGATCAAGAGCAGGACAAAGGTGCACAAGGAGGTATGTGACTACCCTGGGCTTCAGTGGGGCAGAATCCACCCCCTGCTGTGGGGAATGGGCATGGGAGCTGTTTGGGGTGGGGTTTTTTCCCTCCCCTATTCAGACACTTGATCCTGAGTTAATGTACGGAATGAAGCACATGCTGATTTCTAGCCAGTGGAGCAGGGCTGGGGGGCTGTGTGGTACCACAGGGGCTCTTCCTGCTGGGGCGCGGCCCCATGGGAAGCTGAGGGATCAGATCCTGCAGGCTAATCCCAAAGTGCCTGTGCAGCAGGCATTTCACTGTTGCCTGGCCATGGCTGGTGTAGCTGTGGGAGCACAGACCTCATCCTTTCTTACTTAAAAGCTTCCTTAGCTGTACTGGATGAGTCACTCCGGTGACTTCCTGCAGCGACTCGTCCCTTTACACAGTCCCTGTCCTGAGCCTTCAGGGCAGGTAACCTGTCTGCAGAGAGCTTGGACTTCAGAGATAACAGAGCTTGCAGACCAAGAGAGACAATCCAGTGCAGCAGAGAGGAAAAGAAGAGATGGTCAGTGTAGGAGAAGAGCACTAAAAAAAAGTAGGGGCAGTGCAGGGAGTGCCTTGTCCTCCACAGCAGTGCAGAGATCTCCAGCTGGCACAGCTCAGGTGCAGCTTGCAGGCCACAAGGACTTGCTGGGTTGATCTAAACACTGCTTGGTGACTCCAGAACTGGCACTTTGAATCCTTCTGGTAAAGAAAGCAAGTGTGTTCTGTCCCTAAACCCACAAATAATGTACATAGTCAGGAAATACCTGGATATTTTAACTTCCATTCCAAAACCTTCAGCTAAGACTGTTCAGTGAAGAGATGTTTTCTGCTTTAGCCTTGTTTTCAGGTGTTCCAGTACAGGGTTCTTGCTTTCTCCTGTGCCTCCCCAGGTACCCTACTAAATAACCTGTCCTATCTCTACTCAGGATGGAGATATCCTAGCTTCCAATTTTCCTGTGGACACTCAAGTTGCTTACATCCTAAGTCTTGGAGTGGTGAAGGAGTTCAGAAAACATGGAATAGGTAAGATGCTGCTAAGTGCCAGCTGTTGCTGTTGTTTGCCAGGTGTGGCCAGTGGGTGCGACTGAAGGAGCTCCATTATCTCCCTGCAGTATCCCTATGGGAAAGGCTTACCTGTGGCTGGTACCAGCAGGTGGGAAGGTGATGCACCCACATCCCATTCCTGGTGATGTGCACTGGGAGGTTTTTACTGGTGTGGGCACAACACAATATGCAAGTATTTCCAGAGAGCACAGGCCTTTGTCAATCTTGTTCCCAGGGGCCAGCTGAGCACACCAAAAACTCACACTACTGCTGCTGCTGAGACTGTCTGGAAGTGTAAGAGCTTCACCCAGGAGCAGGGTTTGAAATTATTTTCTTTCTGGGTATCAGCAGTCTGATCCCTGAGGCAGAAAATAGAGATGCTTTTAAACTTTCAGTTTCAACAGATAGAACAAACTGTGAGAAAACCACAAAGGGAACTGGAAAACTAGTGTACTAGTGTAATTTGTGCCTGATTAGATCTCAAATGTACAAGTCAGCTCTGAGTGTCTGCTGCCACATGCAGCATTCCTGCAGCCATTTGACATCCTGGAGTCAGAAAGGCTTCCTCTCTGTTTAGAGCAGTTGTGTTCTGTCACCAAGTACTGCCCTTCTGGTGCCATTTTCAGGCAGGATGTGGATCTTTGATCTGCAGAAGGGAATGGGCCAGGTTTGGCAGTGTGCACACCTCGAGTCTCTTCAGTGGATATGGGTATAACTCAGCACCTCCAAGTCCTCCCTTCTCCCCCAGGAGTGTTTGGAGAGGTATAAACTTACAGGATACATAAAGAAATGACCACAGAGTCCTAGGTGAGAGCAGTGTTTAAACCTTCCATTAAAATGCCACTGGAGAGAATTTTCTGTACAAAGAAGAAAGTGGTAGCACAGAATGATGTTCACAAAGGGTGGTAAAGAGGTATTTCTTTAAAATTGTGGTGGTTTTCAGTCTCCTCTTAATTTCCAAATCCTAATTTTTTTTCCCCAGTTCCATCTTGCTGGAATTTTCTCCTTTCAGAGTCAGTATTTCCTGTATCCAATTCCATCTGCACAGTGTGTTGCTGTGCTCTCTCAAAAACTTCGAGCTTGTACCTGTAGCAACACAACCCAAAAAAAACCTGCTGCTGCTTTTTCTGAGACCTTTCTCTTGAGTTTTTCTACTGGTGTTTGAAGCTGGAACCTTTCACGCAGAAGGCTCTTCACTCCAGCCATGCTTCTGAGCACTAAAACACTGATTTTCCTCTGATTTTTCTCTGATTTTTGTAAAAGGGTTTGGTTTCTAGTTCTCTGCTATTCTTAAACCACAGGCCAGCTGGATTTCTGTGAGGTAGAAGACTGGAATATCTCATAAGAAAATTGAACTGCTCTATTGTTGATGTCTCAGTGGTTTTTTGGGCTTGGCTGATACAGATTCTCACTAAGTATCAAGTGACCATGAAATCAGTGCTGTTGACTTCTGCTCTGGAATCCGGTGGGTCCTGCAGGGAGTCCTCTATAGGCCCTGGGGATTGTGAAACAGCAGCAGTCATTTCCCCTGTATGTTAGTCAGGCTGACTCTTTAGCCTGCTGTTACCACACCTGCTGGAAGAAGTTCCCATGCAGGTTCTGCTGGGTCCTTTGTACCATGTTGAGGTGGTGTGAATGAACCCCCAGGTCTTGTCTCTTGGGGCTGGAGTATCCTCTGTACCCTCCTCTGGTTTTTCCTGCTGGCTGCAGCAAATCCAGGTTGGATGAGACTGTGTCTCTACTCTTCTCCTTAGAAGGCATCTTAAAATCCCACCACTTCTTAGATTTTGATTCAAGTTCAGCAGACACAATACAATAATCTGCTTGCAAAGTCCTGTTTTGACACTCTGCTGTTTCAAATGGCTTTGAAATAAATAAATGTATGGGGTGGAACTGATACCATTGAAAATGAGTCACTGACCTTCCCCAAAGCCAGGAGCTGCTCTGCTGGGGGTGGGCACTATTGTCAAAGGTCTGGCTTATCTTTGTGGTTATTGAGTCAGTGGTTTGTGTCTTTAAGATCTCTGGGTTTTGAAGCTGTGCTCATAGGTGAGACCATGTATAAAACCATGGAGTTGGTCCTGTGAGAACTTGTTGTAGTCCCCGAGCCACCAGCTGGGATGGCTGGGGAACCAGGGGGCTCAGCAGCTCGGTGGTGGGTGAATTCAGAGATCTAACACCCCCCACTAGTCAGCTGGCCAGGATCCCCTCACCTGGTCTGGTGACCTGTGTGAGGAGGGTCCCCCTGGTTGGTCAGCAGCCAGACAGTCACTCTAACCTTGGGTCACACCACATTGGCCCTCAGCTGTTGTCCCTCCCCTGTCTGTGTCCCTTGATAAAGAACTTGGCGGGCGAGGCCCACCCTCTTGCTACCTGGCCAGCCTGCGTGCCGGTCAGAATAAACATCGGATCCCTCGCAAGAGCCATCTCTGGACTCTTTACTTCTGATACCGCTCGAGCTAGCAAGCTCTGTGTGGGCTTGGCCGCGTGCCTCCATCACACGGGTGAGAGAGAAGCTGTATGCGAGGTGCCCGGACACCGCCAGGAATTCCTGAGCCAGGAATTCTTAGGGAAAAGCAACAGTTTCATCCACCAGACAGGCCACACAGCGGCAAGAACTGGGTGGGATTTGGGGTCTCCAGGTGTGTGTAGCAATCCCTGCTTAGACACTGGTGCAGGAGGGCTCAGCTGGGCCCCACAAACCCTCACACTGAGGGGTCCCTGGGGCTGCTCACTGTGATCCTGCTGCTTTCCCTTCAACAGGTTCCCTCTTGCTTGAGAGTCTGAAAGATCATATCTCCACCACTGCCCAGGACCACTGCAAAGCCATCTACCTGCACGTGCTCACCACCAACAATACAGCAATAAACTTCTATGAAAACAGAGACTTTAAACAGCACCACTATCTCCCCTATTACTATTCCATCCGAGGGGTCCTCAAAGATGGCTTCACCTATGTCCTGTACATCAATGGTGGGCACCCACCCTGGACAATCTTATATCCTTTCCCTGCAGGCTGCTGAGCAGAGGCCAAACCCTGTTTTGGGTTAACAACAGCAAAGTGTGGGTGGATGTGGCGACTGAAACCTGCTCAGAAGTGGATTTAATCTGAAGCCAGAAGGAAGGTGATGTTAGAGGGATTTGACAGTGATCCATGTGTCCCCAGGCTCCCTGGACTCCTCTGGGAACACTTCAGGGAGCCATTGTAGGATAGTTGGAGCAAGTTGGATGCCAGTGAGAGTGAGTGCTGGCGTTAGGCCAAAGTGCTGTGTGTGCTTTGGCTTGTAGGGTGCAGGATTTGGCAACAAACAGGGCAGAGAAACCCTTGGTCTTGCTTCCTGTGACCTGGGATCCCTTGTGAATCTGGCCTGGCCTGGATCTCAGCAGGCTGCTCCCACACTGACTTAGGGAGTTTGTTTCAGGTCAATGGATCATGGAGAAGAAACTTCATCCTTCCTGGGTGTAGCTGGTCAGTTCCAACCTCCCCAGGCAGGTGGATGGATTGCTATCCTCACAGGATTTTCTGTGGAATGCAAAGGGAACTGGCAGCTGCGTAGAGGAGGTATTTCCCACACTGGGAAAATGTGGTAAATCCCACACTGGCAGCTGGAGCTGCCATTCCCAAATTGCCATCCTTTACAGGGCAGAGCAGACCTGCTTTTGATAGAGAGGTGGAGGCAATGATTGCAAGGAGCAGATGTGACTGAGCTGAGCAGCTTCCACTGTGCCAGGGGTCCCTGCAGGCAGGGTGGGTCCAGGAGTGATTTAGGTTCTTTGCTGAGTTACAGTGTAAGTGTTGCTGTCCTTAACTGGTGGCCACTGACTACCTACAGCACATTGGCTCCACACTAGCCAGCCTGAGCCCATGCTCCATTCCCCAGAGGATATACAGACAAGCCCAGAGCCTCCTCTGCAGCCTCCTGCCCTGGTCTGGCATTTCTGCCAAGAGCGGCATCGAGTACAGCCGGACGATGTGACTGAGTGAGGGTGCACAGGAAGCACAGGTGGGTACTGGGGACAGCTCCCTTCCCTGCCCCACGGCCACTGTTCTGTGACAGAAATCCCAGAGTGAGCTCATCCTGCTCCTGTGGAAGGTGTCTGGGCATGGCTGTGCTCCAGCTCCAGCCAGCAGCTGAACTCCTGCTGGTTTCATTTGAAGGGAAATCAAACTCTGACCTTGTTTACTTGAGCCCAGAGCCCAACAGCAGGTGGAACCTGCTGTCCCTCTCCTTTTCCCAGCTGCTGGAGCAGCATGCAGGACTCACAGTGCCTGAGCCCTCAGAGTCCCAGCACAGTTAACTGGAAGCCCCCATTTACTGCCAGTGCCATTTCATGTGTCTGACATTTCCAGGACAGTGGCTCCCTAGCACACTTTCTGTAAGTGTTTCCCTAAAACATCTGCCCTCTTTTCTTTCCATAGGATTGTTCCTCCTTCCACCTGACACCCCGCTCTGCACTGGTTCCAGTGATGACAGCTCTTGGCCAGTGACCCAGACCCCGGATGGGACGCTGTTCCACAGGGCGTGACCTTTGGTAGAACTTCACCCTGGGGCTACAGCCCTGGCTCCCCACATGGGCTGGGTGGGCCTGGCTGTGCTGCAGCTGCAGGCCCTTGGCCTCACCACTCTGTGTGCATGTTGCACTGTCCCCGCCACTTCCCTCACCTCCGGTTTGCTCCTCCCCATCCATACCCAGGATGTCGAGGGGTTCAGCTGCTGCTTCCGCTCTATCCACAGCTGCTGAGAGCAGCTGAGGGAGGTTCATGGATCTGTACTGAGGAACCACTTAAATGAGCTGGGAGAGCCCTGGCTGGCAGGGCAGAGTCTGCCCTTGTTGCTGGGGAAGGGGGGGAAGTAGGTGAGAGGAAACGGGGGAATGGGAATCATGTTTAGGTCCTGCCATATCAGCTGCTGGTGCGTCCTGTGGGTAACTTCCAGGGAGAGCAACTGCCTCGCATGAGAAACTACCCAGCCCCACCAGCCCTCTGGAGTAATGTAAAAAGAAGCATATACTTCAGGATGCATAAAGTAGAAGGCAGGGAATGAAATTGCTATTTCATAGTGAAATATATATGTATTATACTGTATAGATCTTTCTGCCTTTGTCCAAGTTGGAATGTAGCAGGGGAGGGGAGCTGGGAGCGTAGAGTTTGGTCCAGAGCCCTTCTCCCCTTCCTTGGCATCAGGCTGGACTTTGCAGGACCTTGAGGGATGGGATGTGTGCACAGATCACAACAGCTTTTCCTTGCTGAGGAATATCCCCAGCTGCTCAGCGGTGTGCTTTGGCCTGTGGTCTGGGCACATCTGGGCTGTGCTGGGCAGTCTCTCAGTGGCTGCCCAATGTGTCCTGGCTGCAGGACTCTCTGGCTGGACTGAGTAGCTCATGTCCAGCCTGTGTGGAAGCCCCAGAGCTGCAGCCAGGCCAGGGGCCTTGTTATATTCCCATGGCAAATCCCCCTTCCCGGGCCAAGGCTCTTCCATGCTCAGCACCATGTTCCTTGTTCCCATCTCATTTTTTAACTGGGACTGGAGCAGAGGGATTTGTGCTGGAGCAGGCACAGGGCCTGGATGGGCTGGCACTGCCAGTGCTGGCAGGGGGTGGGCAGGACCTGGGGGTGCACATTATGACCTTGCAGCCTGGATGGCCATAGAAAGCCCTGTCAGGGTCTAAGACCATGGGTGGGGTTCAGTAATAAAAGGATGCAGGAGATGAGCTGCTGTAAGTAGTGCCAGGCTGGAGGCAGGAAGCCTCAGGGGCTGGCACTTTTGGTGTTTGGGAGCATCACCAGGCTGTTCTGGGAGGTGCTGGTCCTTCTGGGGCTCAAAGACAAGGTAAAGAGGTGTTTATGAGGAGTCAAACAGGGCACTGATGGAAAGCCCAGCCTTTGAAATATTTAAGTCCCAAAATGCCAGGGCTGCCCTCGCAGGGAGGGCATCTCTTCCATCCCATATGTCTCTGGCGCCCCTCTAGTTCAGCAGTGCCAGTGGCACTGGGCAGGCAGTTCCTCTTCCAGCCCCAGTGCTTCTCCAGGGCCCCGACACCAGTCCAGCCTCAGCTATTATGACATTTTAGTTTGGGGTATTTTTGCTTATCCACTTTTTACTTAACACATCTGTTGGTTGAGTTTCTTTAGCAGCCCAAGCCCCTGGTTTTTCTCAGCACTTGCTTTCTCTGGACCAGAATGAAGCTCTTCTGTCCTGATTGCTTGGGACTGATGTGTGTGTGTGTCCCCAGTTTCTCTCCTGCCCCTTACACAACCCAACTCCACTACTGGAGCACATCCCAAGGGAGCTGTGACTGGTCTGTGTGCCCTCCTACCATCCTGCCCTGAGGTGTCAGCCCTGTCCCCACCGTAGCCCATTATTTATTGAAGAACCTCTTGCTAAATGTCTTCAATTAAACCAAACCTCTTCTTTGAGTAGTCTGTCCCTGCAGAGAACCTGCCTCTGACCAGCTCCTCATGCTCCGGCCCCAGCCTTGTGCTCTGCCCCACTGCGGGGTGACCACAGACCCTTTTCTACAGGGCTGGGGGGGATCCTGGAGGAGCTGCTGCTGCTCCAAGCCGGGGATGAGCCTGCCCTTCTAACAGGACTGCAGGAGGGGTAAATTTTCCTAAGGCTCAGCTGAAATGGACTGGGGCCTTGTGCAGCTGCAGTGCTGGGCTCCTCACTGGCTGCCCCCATTTCAGCCAGGACCAAGGCCCCTCAGGCACAGCCAGTGCTCGGGAGGTGATCCTGCACCTGGGACGAGCTGCTCCCAGCCCCTGCCTGGAGCCCTGGGGAGCACAAGCCATTCTGGAGCAGCCCAAAATCTCAAGGGCTGTAGTAGTGCAGCACCTCAGCCAGCCCACACCTCTCCTGCCACCAACAGCTCCAGCCCTTCACCTGTGGCCTCTGTGCTCCCCCTCTGACCCTGCACATCCCCAGCTCTGGGTCACCGCAGGCTCTGCACCAGCCCTCAAGAACGATCCCAAATGTTAAACTTTCAGCAAAGCCATTTATTCCACTTTCCTGCTCCCACAGATCTCCAGGTAGGGACCCACATGAGCATCCCCAATGCCCCAGAGGGAATTCATGGCACGGCTGCCCCATTGCGCCAGCACCCCAAGCGGGAGCCCAGCCACTAACACGGGCAGAGGTGCTTGACCAGAAGCCCCAGGCCTCAGCTGTGCCCAGTGCCAACACAGCCATGTCCAAGTCAAGACAGGGCCTTTAAAAAATTATATGTTTTGTTCCTTACAAATGAAAGAGGGACCTGACAGCAGCAGTGTGTCCCTGAAATCAAAGCGTAATTCTAAGGCTCCGGCGCCCTCGTGTAAGCACATGAACTCTCTGCAGGGGCTGTGCAGGTTGATCTGGGAAGCTCGCTTAAGAGTTTAATGGCCATAAAAATAAAATCGCTTTTCCCTGCTTTAGACAAACCCAACCCCTCCTGGCTGAGCAATGGGATCGCGTGGGCAGCCACTGCAGCCAGCCACGGGTCAGAAAGTTAGAAGTCTCTCAGCTCACCCACTTTTAATTGAGTGCCAACATGGTGGCGTCACTCCATTGCCTCGGCCAGCGGCTGCTCCGCCACAGCATCAGCTCCCAGCCCCGCTGGCTGCTCCAGCACCTCGGCCCCCGCCAGCTGCTCTGCCAGGGCCTGGCCCTCCAGCCCCACGAGCTGCTGCTCAGCCCCCGCCTGTGCTGCGCCCGGGTGCTCTGCCCTCTCTGCCAGCTCATTGCCTGCTTTAGCCAGCTCGTTGCCCGCCTTGTGGGCATGCAGGTGTCCTGCTGCCCCTCCAGCCTGGTCGATGGCTGCCTTCTTCGGCCTCTGCGTGGCAGCCACCGCCTCAGCCAGCTTCTCCTCCGGCACCATGTTCAGGATCTTCAGGGCAAACAGGAGCTGGAACTTGGCGGTTCCTACGAAGGAGTTGGCCAGGAAGTTGGGCAGCCCACCCATGCGATCCTTCTGCGTGTAGAGGGGGACACGGACCATGCCCATCACCTGCAACAGCACAGACACAGCTTAGCAGGGCCTTGCCTGCCTTCAGCCCCACTGAGCCCCTTCACTGCCCCTTCCCAAACCCCCCCAGAGCCCTGTTCTCCTTGTCCAGCCCCTCAGCCCAGCTCTGGCTCTGCTCCCCCTTCTGCCCCTTTGGGGGGATCCCACTGCCCCAGGCCACTATGGAGAGTCCCAGTTTCCCCTCCAGCCCTGCCCTGCATGGGGACACCACGGCTAACCCACGAGTCCCCCTCAACCAGGCCACAACCCAGAGCCCGCTGCCACAGCTGCTGAAACCCACCGAGCGCCCCGTGGGCGCACGGGAGGCCCTGGCTCTCGCGCTCTGCCCCGGCCATCAGCCAGACTTGGCTGCCCAGGAGGAGGAAGGTGCCTCCCGCGCGGGAGGAACTCGGCTTACAGCGACATCACCACACCAAGGTCACGGTCCAGTCCGGGGCACTTAGCCCAGGGCAGGGGGAGATCCCCCCCCAGCTGCAAACGGCCCTCGCCCACATCCTGAGGCCGAGCGGTAACACGGGGCTCGTCCCTGCGTGGGTGGACACTGGGAAAGGCTGGAGCTCGAGCTCGCTATGCTCCAGAGCCTGCGGCACGACCCCGGCCACAGTTCCTAACGTCGATGCCACGGGCGGTGCGGGCACCTGCCGCCGGCAGCTCTACGTGCGGTGCATTCCCCGGCCGGGCTGGCCAGGGCAGCCCGACAGACCCAGGAGGGAAGCGGCGCCTTCCCTGGGCTAACTGAGAGCTTGCACACCCCTCCCGGGTGTCCCACCTCCATCCCGTGGTCTCGGGAATGCACCGCGCTGATCTCGATGGTGTGCAGCTCCTCCAGGGTGAGCTGCCTGGCGTAGAAGTGTGCCACCACACGATGTGGCCCCTCTGTCAGGTGCGAGCACAGATAGTCAGCTTCCGTCAGGCGCACACAGCCTAAACCCAAGCCCAGCACCCGATTCAGACCGTCCTCCAGGGACCAGTAACGGCGATCCACGAACCCCCCGGGAAAGCCCAGTAGTCCGTCAAATCGCATCTGCATCTGCAATAGAGGCGCAGGGTGTTAATGGGGCACGGCGCGGCCCCCGGCGGGGGGCGAGGGGGCGTCACGGAGGCCTCCGGAGGAGCGCGGGAGGCGTCGCGGCCGCTCCGTCACGGCCCTACCAGCTCCGGCGCATCTAGGACCATTCACCGACAGCGGCCCGGCCGCCAGGGCTCTCCGCCCCGGCCGCACAAGCCCGCGGGCCCAGGGGCTCCCCCCCGGGCTCGGGCCCAGCCTGATACTACCACCTTGCACGAGAACTACCGCGGAGCCACCGCCCCTCAGCCCGCCGCCCCCGGAGCCCGCGGCCCGACCCAGCCCAGTCCGCCCCGACCCAGCCCGAGGGCCC